>BOPP01000043.1:2845665-2859354 GCA_017312745.1 Gryllus bimaculatus
ATTAACTCAAATTACTGCTTCTTAATCAATATTATTAATAATATCATCCAACAATAGTCAGCATATTTACAGCATCTCTCTCAGCCTATTTTAACAACAATAATGCAACAGTACCATAAAATAATTTAAATCTGCTGCAACTGGAACGCGAATGGCATCAAAATAAAAAAATTAGAACTAGACGTATTTTTTAAATGATAAGAAAATAAATGTAGCTTGCATAAGGGAAACGCATTTAAAATCAGTTTGTTTACATTTAAACTATATCAGGCTATAGTGTAGTCAGAACCGACAGATAAATGCAAAACGGAGGTGGTGTATAATACTAAATAGAAAAATCCATACCATTTATTAAAGTCACTCCTAGCACACTCCAGTCTCGAAATCTATTAGCCATTAAATTCCCTCTAAAAATAGAATTAATAACCCTAATAGGGCATACAAACCTCCGAAAACAAATTTCTGATCGAATATTTCAGCTCTATTCAGATGAATTCCGCCACTCTTGCTGATTGGGGAATCTTAATCTAAAACACTATATGGGGATCGTAGAATCGAACACTGCAGGACGCCCAACTGAGCAAAATAATTACGGAGCCTCAAACTTCAGTTAATTATCCAGCAAGAACCACTCAACTACGCCACAGATTACAAACAAACATCCCAGACATATTAGATATTGGGCAATTTTAACACTCAAAACCAATTTTTTCACTCACTCCTTTTTTGACTAGATTCCTAATCACCTGCCACGATCATCCTAAATTACGCCCCTCACACTCAACTCTCAGACTTAACTCATCAAAACATAAAACTGAAAAAATTTTAAGACATAATTTCAAAACAATCACCCCCGACTTTCAATAATTAAAACTCCCCGTAAAAAGAAAAAATTAAAAAAGAAAAACAAGCTATAGCCTCTTAAACTATGATAATTAACAACAATCAACATTCTTAAAAAATGCTTTCAGCCCCCACCAACTAAATATTTCAATAAATAACTTTCCGAGAAAACATTCTCACATTTATAACACTAGAAACAAAACAAGACGATTTGGTGGGGTATCATGACGAAACCCACAGCTTAAGAAAGAGTTAAATTTACTGTCCCAACATCGTAAAAAAATCACTAAGGGAACATAAACAAACAAGATACAATAACTTAATTTCCAGTCCGTCATCTTAAATAACAAAACGTTGTGGCAATTCACTAAAAATATCTTGAAAAAGAAAGGCAATAATACCGCCCATTAACAACTCCAACTGGGCAAGAAATTTGCTTCTTATGAGAAGGCTGACGCATTAGCCGTCACTTTGGGCCTTAAATCATTCTCCCAATGCCACCCCAACTCACCCATTGCATTCAACATACTCGAATAGCATCAGCCCCGCAACTACAACGTACCACACAAAATCACTCATATCCCAAATGAACTCATTAATATAATTAGAGTTTGCCAATAAAAAAGCCCCTGGAACACGGACAAAATAGTAACAAAATATTAAAAAACTTACCTAAGCCCACAATAGCAATATGTCACTATATTTACAATTCAATTTTAGAACTGGTTACTACTACCTCCCGTTATTTTGGAAAATTCAAAAATGTATACCCATTCGCAAGATTCAAAAATCCTTATCAGAACTGAAAACTACAGACCCATTAGCCTTATTCCCACTTTTATCAAAAACTAGAAAAACTAATCTTAAAAGACTATTTGCCAATCTGAATAAACTCAAACAATCCAATGCACCAATTTTGGGCTTCACTAAATAAGTTCAATTCTCATCAATTATTAAGAATCACGGAGCAAATACACAGGCATTAAAAAAAAAGAGCATACAATAGTTACCTTTTAGACATTTCGAACTTTGACAAGTGTGGTCATCTGGATTAAATTCAAAATTAAGAAATAGGTACCCCTAACTATCTTAATTAATCATTAATAGCTTTCTCCAAGATAGAACATTTTCAGTCACAAGTTAATAGTACACATCCAAATCACCCGCAGAATTTATAGCCGGATTACCTCAAGGCTCACCATGTTCCCGCACGCTTTTTTCATCTCAAGCATATACACAGCCGACCTTCCCATATACAGATCACCCACGCACGTTCGCCCAAGTTCGCGCGATGACACCGCAATTTTCCTGTCTAATCATTCAACTAATCAATCTGTAAACAAATTCAAACACATTTAAATAAAATTGAATGAATGGTCTGTCAATGGAAAATCAAACTTAAATCCACAAAATCATGCGCCAAAAATAATTCTCCATTAAGAACATTTCCAACCCAACACCACTCCGAATAAAAATAACCCATTCATGGATCTCACACATGAATTTTGGTTTAATACCTCCCGGGCTGAATCTGGATACCAGAACTAAATTGGAAAAATCACATAAACAGTAAAAGCACAGCAAGCCATAAAATATAATTCATCTAAAGCCACTCTTAAATCGCAATAGTAAAGCTCGTCATTAACAATGCATCACCATTTATAAATCCATAATTGACCGCTAATGCTTTATCATGCCCTATCTGGATCAATGCTCAAAACTAATATTAATAAATTACAGATCATCAAAATAATTTCCTCAGACTTGCCCACTCATGCACCCTGTTGCACGTTCAAACATTCACTGCATAAAGAATTGAATTTAACGCCTCCTATACTTTACCATATGCGCGCTCCCTATCTACAATTTTTCTCCAAAATTAAACCACATATACCCAAAGCACCACTAGCGGCTAGCCACCACCTTCCAGCTCCCAACAAGAATACACAAATAGATATCCTTAGATTCATTCCTCAGCATATTTTTCAGAAGTTCCATTAATCACAATAGGTTTGCTCTGTGAGTTTCCTATTCATGTGTAGTTAGATTAGTTTGTAAGATTAGCATTTAAGTTAATAATAAGTCATAAGACAAGCTTGATGTGATGTAGTATAAATAATACTGAACTATGTGTATTCGTTCACTAATAAAGATATATTATAAAAAAAACCTAAATTACACGAATTTCCACGATTTATCATCAAGATATAAAAATTACACATTCACATCTCAGTTAGAAAATAATGATCATCCGAGAATTGATTTACTTAATGAAGATATTAATACTGCAATTTCAGAAGAATTCAACATTAATCATCAAGAGAGTCGAACTTCAGATAATATCCCGATAAATATTGAGAGAAAAGCTAAAGACATAAAATTAAATCAACATGAATATAATATTATCAACTTAAGAAGATCGTCTAGAGAAAGAAAACAGCATGAAAGATACGAAGCATATAAAACAATTGAATTCATCCCAAGAAATTTTAAAGAAGTAAATGTCTAAAGATTTTGTTTTAAGAATTATAATATTTGGAAAATAGGTTATAAACCAGACGGTAAAGATATTATTAAAGGAAAGTTGATATTCGTTCTCAAGGAAATAAAAGGAAAGAAAAAGTTTAAAAGCCAGGCTGGTAGCAGAGGGATCGAAATTGAAAATGGAAAATAATTACGAAGATTTTTGAAGTCCAGTAACGAAACCAGAATCGTTTAGATTGCTACAGACAATAGCGAGTAATAAAAACTGCAGATTAAAATTTGTAGACGTAGAGACAGCCTGTTTGAATGGAAATTTAAATAAAGAAATTTACTTGAAAATACCCGAAGAATTAAACATAGGGGATGGGAAATTACTTGTAAGATGTAAAAGTTTGTATGATCTTTCTGAAGCGAGAAAATTTTGAAGTAATACATTTTTATGTATATTAAATAAAATGGGTTTGGAGAGAACTAAAATGGATTCTCGTGTTTTTAAAGAAAAATATAATAACAAATTCATAGCTATAAACGTTTATGTTGATGCATTATTAATGGAGAAACAAAGTAACAAGAACTACACCTGACGTAGCATTTATCATAAGTAAATTATCTCAATATGCCAAAGATCCAAGAGAAATGTACATGAATCCGTTGCAACAAGTACTGAGATATATTAAAAGAAATAAAAAATATACATTACTTGTAGAAAATGAAAATAAAAATGAACAAATGTAGAAAATAAAATGAAATTAACATGAATTATTTACAACAAGTATTGATATATATTAAAAGAAATAAAAAAATATATATTACTCGTAGAAAATAAAATGGAACAGCTTGATATAAGCCGGGATGCACGTTGGTGCACTACTATAGACTGTAAACATTTTGGTGGGCATATTATTAAAATAGAAAATAATTTAGTGTCGTGGAGAAGTTACAAGCAAAAACTGGCTACTCTATCTACTATGGAATCGACATGAATTCAATTATGCAATTCAGCATGCAAATGTAGTTGGGTTAACATAGTTATTAGAAGACCTAGGACACAAACAATTTCTTACGAAACCAGTACTAATTAAAACAGATAGTAAGACTGCACTATATTTGTGTGACAATACTAAAATAAATGCTAGAAACAAGCATATAAAGCGTCAATTTTATAATATTAAAGAGGAAAAAGATAATGACAATATTATTCTACATTACGAGAAATCTGAAGATATGGGAAGAGATATCTTGACAAAATGCAGAGATAGCTACATCGTGATAAAACATTTTAACTGCTTAAAGTACAGATTATTGACTGTAATTATATGTTTATTGTTGGTTTTTAATATATGGTTTTTAAATGTTAATAGGTTTATAAACTAAACTACAAAACTTTAAGAAAGAGAAACAGAAGATTAAAAGAAAAATCACACATTTTACACAAAATTGGGGATTTGTTGCACCGAGTGTATCTATTGTATATACTGTAGCCATGGTGTCGCGAAAATGGTATTTCTAGGGAGTTATTGAAAAAGTACAAACAAACACAAATGAATACAGGAAGGAAGGTGAAATGTATGACTAGAGATCATGAATAAATAAGTTGTTTTATTGTGATCGTTTAATTAATAGTGAAAAAAATGATAATTGAATCATAGCAGCAATAAGCGCTTCAAAATAAAGATATGGTCTACAATTTTTATAACTTTAGTTCGTTATCCCTGTTTTTTATTAATCACTCCAAAAATTGTAAATAATTAGCATTGTAAAAGTATAATATTGATGATAAGTATTATCGAAATTAAACCTATTCTAAAAAACTTTCAAATGAAATCATGTGCGATTTTTAAAAATAAAGTATTTTTTTATTAAGTAATTTATCTGAGTGTTAAGTTTTTTAATTGTTAGAAACGGCTCCAAATTTTTCCTCTCGAATAGAGCAACGGAAATGCTTGGTTTTCTTATGAAACTTTATATAATCCGATTTTTAAATATATCCTCAATACTAAGCTTACATGGTGAGACACCAAATTTGTTTGCTTCACGGCCTTAAGCGTTAAGTAAGTTCGTGCTAACGACGGTTGTAACTGTATTATTACAAATACTACAATAAAATGGTTAATCGTTTATCTTAAATTTGTTCTCTGTGTTTGTTAATACTTCTTTTGATCCATTGCTGCTTATGTTACATTCACACTATTTCTCTAAATCCGATAAAATAAAATGTGTTGAGTCAAATAAGTAGCATTATTTTTAGGTGTCTAACGGTCTTTGACATTGCGGTATGTAAGCAAAAACACAGTTTCTGCTGGTCATTTTTTTTTTTTTGGTATTGTTCACTTCCCAATGCGTACTCGCAAGGATAATTGCAATCTGAACATGAATCATAACTAACTTTCATTTGTATTATTCTGTACACACTTGCTTCTCATGTTATATCAATTACAAATCTTCCATAGGAGTTCCTCGAGTCTCCTGGTCTCATTCATATCAGCTGTTTCTCGATCTCAACAAATTTGGGGAAGCAGTTCAACAATGCGTCGTAAGGGAACTGCACAATCTTTAAGGTACTACCATCGTTATTCGTTTGGCCTGGTTAACCTCTTAGCAATCGTCACCATTGATTTACCTCTTAGCAAAGAGACATGTTAGATTTATGATCATGGACATGTTTTTTTAGCTATTGTTAAAAACAGTTATTGTTAAAACAGTCAACTGTTATTGCGATAACTCTTATCGAAACAATGCGCTTAAGCTCATCTCTTGCCCACGGCCGGGGTTAGATAGGGGTAAGAGGGAGGATTTGTGAGAGAATATGAACGATAATGAATCTGATGATGGTTTAAACGGAATATGTTGTGGTATGAAGCCTATTACTTCGGAATGACATGGTAACAACACCTAAGCCTCATGTGGAGCACTGAAACGCAACCTTAATCTTCACGTTCTTTGACGCTCAAGTCCCAACGCAAGGGAAGAGAGCTATTAGCATTTTCGGTTGAAAAATCTCAATATTATATAGATGATTATATTTTTCATGTTCCAGTCAAATAGTCATTATCCATTCTAGTATGCGGTAACAAAAAATATTGTCATTATTTAATGTTTTGTCATATTTATCGCAGAGATTTTTTTTCACTTTCGAGGATTTGAAGTGAAATTTAATTAGACACTTTCAGACTTGCCAACACGTTTTTCCACATAGAAGAAGAAATAAGTAGATTACCTTCCCAAATATAGCAGTATGGATACAGTTACACGAATTTTATTTATGAATTTTTAGTATTAGTCTAGTTTATTCACACAATTAACCAAGGGGAGGGGAGGGGTCACAGACGTCTACCGATAATTCTTTTTATAGGTTTACATTTTTTCGGAATTTCAAAATCATTTATACTTTTATGATGTGCATTTTGATCAAAATATGATACAATTTATAACACATGTTTTTTACTAATTTGGGTTACGTCATTGACAGTGGACAAAAATTTCGGATTATTCACTCGAAAACTGAACATTCAGAAAATTATTTTGGAAATAATTGTAGCATTTTAAGATTTAGAATAACATAGTTCAGTACATTGCTAAGTTATGAAGATACCTCAGGTTTCATTTGGTGTTATATTGTAATAGTTTTAGTGATAAATACAGATGTAGAAAGTAAGTGAAAACCGCGCCAAGTGCCAAAAATGGCATACCGAGATTAAGAAAAATTGTTTCAAAAACTCGCGGGACTTGACTTGGTGCGTAGTCTTGTAGCGACAATTTGAAACTCTAAAAATGAGAATTTGTGATAGCTCATTGTACACCGCATTGCACTTGACACTTACCACGCTTTTCACCACAAAGTGCATTTTTTCACACTTTGGCACTTAGCCCGAGTTTAATTTATGCTCTACAATTATTGACTCTAGAAAGTCAAGTTTTTTTTCATGTACAGAGACCGAATTTGAGTCAAATTTTTGTGATCCCCCTGTAACGTACGGGATCTTTCATATCTAGGTTTAAGCAGATAATCTTCCTTAAGACAATTACAAAAAATGAATTTTGAGAGATAATGACATTGGTTAATAAGTGAATAAAGCATGAGAATGTGATTCGAGACATTGTTAGTGTTGTACTCACGTTGGTTACTTCACAACCTGTCATGAAGTTTGTCCGCTTTAATGAAGGTGTTTGAAGTTGGCCCACTCTGTCACGCAATCAATAGTACGTCGATACTGCATGTCTCCTTGATGCATTATGAAGTGAAGGAAGATATGGGCAACTCTAGCACCCACACCCACAATGAAGATAACTCACGTTTCTGGCGTCACAAATTAGTACCTTGTTGTAATGGTTCATTTTTATTTATCAAACAATTCGGTCAACCGAAAAGAAAAGGGAATTGTTATTGAAATTTTGCATAAATTTTGTTAGATAACACCAGTAAAGAGCCTTGTCCCTTTAATACGCCAATCCGCCACACATGATCTCGAATGACAAATTAACTGAAAGACACAGTGAAACCTGAATTAAACAACCACTGTCGTGAAAAACAAATGGTATTTTAGTGGGTTCCTCGCTTGATAGGGGAATATACTTTTATACAAAAATGGTTTGTTGTTACTTGTCATCGGACCTTTAGAATTAAGTTTTAGTACTCTCATGTGTAGTACTTTCGTTTAGTATTTTCCTGTGTAGACTCAATTTGTAATTTGAATATGCAGAGCACATTCCATCTCTCAGGAGCTCAAAATCTTATTTTTCTCGCACTTCTTTGCACGATTAAATAAAAGAACCAAGTGATGGGACTTGGGTGAATGCTCCGCTCAAATTCCACTCGCGTGTGATGAGGGAAGTTCATAACCCTGACATCCGATATTGTTATTCTAAGGCACCAGATGTTCTGCCAGGAAGGTAAGTAAGAAAGGCCCCGAGGGCGAGATTTCTTGTTCGATACGGAGAGGACGGAAATGAGGTCAAGGATGTGATTTAATATTAGCTGAGAGGAAACAAGTAATCCTATATACCGTGTTTAAATTACATTTTATCATTTAAAAATGTTAAAGCCAATTTACTTCATATCTATTAGCAAAATTAGATTTGAATTACATTTCTAGTTAAATCAACTTTAATTAGGCAAGTGCCTCAATTAATGGCAAATTTTTGTTGGAACCATGAGTGACCGCTTAAAATAGATTACTCTTAAACAAGATGGATACTAAGCATCACAATGAGCAACTCATTTGTCTTCTTTTTCTGAGGTATGGTCTGGAGGAGTCAGCCATGTGCATGTCGCGTGAGTACGAGTGCAACACTGCTCTCACCACTCCCAACAGGCAGGCCTTGAAGCGTTTTAGACGGGTATCATGGAGAGCGAAGACGCTGATTCGACGCGGTGGCCATTTCCTGCTAACAGGGAATGGAGTAGCGAAACAGACACTACCGCCAAGTATTTTCAACCAAATAAGTCTGTAACCAAATAACCTAAACTAAGAATAACGGTAACGTAATTTCCAGACGGAAACGTAATTTACACTAATTGCTAAAACTTTTCCGGAATGTGTCCTGCCGAAGTGATCCTTAAGTTTATGAATACTTTTCTGCCAAATCCAAAATCGGATACCGAAATTGCCACTCCGAATGATTCTGTAAATATTCGAGATACGATCTCGCAAATCGGGATTCTCCCGAAATACCTAACAATTGTTCATTTGTGTTGACGCGAATGCAACAGATTAAACAGTGTTTATGGTATGTAGGGGATGGGGATGCTAGACTTTCTCAGAATTTTCGCCAGACCGGCGCTGGTCAGTAATGTTCCGTCTTGGGAACAGTTCAACCAGATTTTCATAAGCGAAATATCCCTATAGGGAACGTGTACTACAACTTCTCATTTGAATGCGTTCAAGCCAATAAACCAGAAGGATGAACACGCACTAATTGTGATTAACAGGTCAATGTTAAATGTCTCTAGCAATCTCACACAACACAGCCGTTCAATCGTCGACCCAAGAGGTAACGGAGCTATCGCACGTCGATAGAGGTCGACTTTCAAATGCAAAGTGGTCGACCACACTTCACACTTCTTGGAGAACTACTGTCCTCGGGAGAAAGTATTTGTATTTGTGCCATCTCCGGCAATGACAGGGTCACTGAATTCCATTTCCAAACAAAAGAACATTTCACGTGAACGCACATTTCACGCGTTCATTATAACTCGTGTGTATGTAACGGTGGAACTGTGAGGGTGCAACGACGTCTTTACCGATAATTGGATGTAACGCATTTTTCAATTCTGCATTATTATTTACTTGTTTTGGTTATAACTAGGAAAAGGACATTGATGACTTAAAAGCCACCAAAATTGATTATTAAATTGCGATTAAAATGGTTTTAAAATGCCCTAAAAGCAAAGAAAAGTCCGTCAAAAATTTGATCGAAATCATTTCAGATGAACAACTCAAATTTTTGTTATGTTACTGATGTAATCGAGGCTTCTTCCTTTCATTCAATCGAACTCATCTTTCAAACTTTTGGCTTGGACTTTTGTTTATCAGAAAATTGGAGTCTTTATTTATCCCGAAATGGCGCTGATAGGCGTTACGGGAATCTGATATTACACACTCACAACAGCTGACTTTACAATAGGAATTCTTTCGTCAATATTTGTCTTGTCTCGTAAATATTATTTGAAGCAAGTACCATTGGACTGATATGCAAACGGATGAAATCAGCAAAATATTATTAAAATATTGCGGGAAAGGGTAGAAAAAGGCTCATTATTCGAAAAAGACAAAAAAACTTACAAAAAATTGGCAATTTTTCTTTTGTCATAACAAAATTAGTCTGTACTAAAATGCATTGATCAAAATTGAAAAGGAAAAATCACAGTTCATAAAAATCCCCCCTGGTTATAACGTTTAAATACTTTAAATTCTTTTGCTTCATCACACAAAAGAGGTATCGGTGGAGTAGGACCTCACTGTGGCAAATCACTGACGAAATATTCAGAAAACAGAATAACATCCCCCCACTAGACACTTCAACAGAAAAAGTGTATAGGCCTGTCGAGAAAGCTGAAGAGTTAACAAATTACTTCGCATCCACATTCCCTCAAAATAATACTAAACAGCTCCCTAGTCATGATCCTAAAAGTTTCCAGGATCTCCCCACTACTGTCCTTGGGAATTGAAGTCGAAACAGTATAGCAAAAGATGACGTAGGCGTAAGCCAAAGAATATGTTTGCTAGTGTTTGCCAAAGGGTATCTTGTTTAAAACACCTTGACCAAAGGATCCCAAATACCACTCAGAATTTTGAGTTTTGGTAGGATTATCAAGGTCTTGGGATAAACTTTGATCCCAAATGGGCGGTCACTGCAAAATGGGAAAATAGTAAAGAGATAATTTAATATATACAATCCAATTTTTTAATCAAATGTCAATCAAGACCCGATATGATTATCTACCTTGAAATGAGTATAAGTTATTTATTTAAGGGAAAAACACTTAAAGATTGTGTGACCTACTATGGGGAAAAGTTCAATCTGTGCACGAAATCGGGCTTTGGAATCTCTACCCTACCTCTTCCCGACAATAAGTTGAGTTATGAATATAGGTAACAACGAGCTTTTGGGCAAGAATTGAAATGAATGATGTAATAAAAACTATTTACAAAACCAAAACAGATTTTGGTTATTTTACCTCGTATACTACATAAGCGGCATACTACCGCAAGAAAATAGAGGACGATTTTTTGAACTTCTACATTTCCCACAGAGCACAGGAGAGCATGCACAGATGTTGACGCTACTTATAGAATATTCAGATGCAAAACAAGGAGCCATCTCAGCATTTGCTCAAAGCATCAGGAAAACTGAACGAAACTCCTGATCGAGATAGGGGTCATTGACCGAAAACACTGAGGTACAATACTTGCTACGAGCACATTTAGACTTTTAGAATTATACAGTCTAAATGGTAACTAAAACAATAACTATCATTGTTAAAACCAATATAATTTTCATTTTTGATCCTCAGTGCTCGTATCTATCTCTCATTCTATAGAAACAGTAACGCAACAGAAAATATTTTACTCGACGCAAAGATTGGTATCAATTTTAATCGTTTAACTGGCAATTTCACCCAAAATTACGCAAAAACTGTTCATATTTACGAAATATTGTACATGACCTTATATTAATATCTTTCTTTCAAACAAATTCCATTAAAAAATATCTCTTTTCAATATTGTAGTACTAGGAAGACACCAAAATAAATATTGAAAATGTTTGTGAGTCATTATATAAAGTAACCCCCAAAATTAAAATATCCGTTTCAAACTCGCTGGGCCACGAGTTTCTTAAAATCAAATAAAAAATATTAATTTTGGAGAAAATCGTTTTCGACAGGTCGAGACACGGGTCGAGACAAGGACAAACAGACGTTTTACCGTCAATCGATTTTTAGATATCAAGGACCCACAAAACATGGATTCTGTCTATACAATGACTTAGAGGAAGAAAGGTACTATATATAAAAACAAATAGTATCCACTTTTTCGTTATCACTGCCCAGAAGTAAGTCGTAAGTCGTTTCAGAGTTTTCCTGTCGAAAATTCGTTGTTTTACGTCGCACAATTACAACACTTTGTCTTTATACGAAGAAAGGGCGAGCAAGTAAAAAAAGGTCGGTGACTTCAGGTATAACATTGAAAAGTAGGTAATCTAGGTTTGACTTGTATTTTCCAGATGTTGTCATCACTTCAAACGCCGTCCTTCCTCCGTAGTTTCATCAAACTAGCTTAATGTCAATTGACATCTGAATCAGATAATGTTTATTGATCCACAGATAGCCCGTCGGGAAGCTCATGAACAGCGGGCAAGCTTTCCGTGATGCGATACCAGGTTCGACTTCCGAGCGATGCAAATATAGAGCTGTTGCTCTCCATTAGAATCGACTCAGTTTCTATACCTGCGTGACGAAATAAAACCTCGGCTGCCTTAGAATACTAGATACTGAGAAGGGAAAACGTCAAGCTCGCCAGATGTCCCTCTTAACCCCAGGCGTGAGTAATAAATAAAAAAAACAGGGCCCAGGCAATGGCACACTCCGAACTGGCAAATGTTGGATTAATCCGACCCTAAGATACCAAATACATACATACAGGGCACACAGATAAGTCGTTTGACCATACCTGAGATAAATGGTTTTGATCGATGAGTGATGGATCATGTTAACAAGCGAAGAATGACAATAGAGAAATGTAGCTACATTTCTTTAGAAATGTATAGATAAGATATTTTATTTGTGTAGTGTGGATGAGAGATGGGCGAAACACAACTCGGAGAAAACCTGCCGCGTACCCGCCGCGTCCACCGCATATTCCACATCGATCGGCCGGGGTTTGAGCCCCGGGACGCGGAGGTGGAAGGCGAGCGGTCTACCCACTACAGCAGGGGCCTCCTGGTAAGTCAGATGAAAACGGTTGATTTTACGGCAAAATGTAAATGTGGGAGGGAACCAGAAGCGGATACAGACGATATTTTGGAGGAGGCCATCATAGATTTTTGTTAAATAATAAACATTTGTTATTATACGGTATTTTATTTGTGTAGTGTATATTTCATACTGTAAAATATTATTTGTTATATAATTATATAATTCTGACATCAATAAATATTTAAATCAATTTTGCCAAATAATGGAAGGTATTAAACGCAATGTTGAGTACACGAAACTAGTACGGTACCACAGAGTCCATTGGGTTTCTAAAATGGCAAGGGATATTGATAAATTTCAGACGTTCGCTTAGCAATGGAACTCCCATCTACCCAAGTAGTTTCTCCTCAAGTGCAGATAATTCTGCACAGAATTTCATCAACCTGCTGAGCCAAACCCACCTTAAACAATACGCTCCTTGTGTACGTAAGTTTGGAGTAGGCTCTCCGGGAAATTAGAAGTGAATTCACTTAGGGTAATTTTTCGATATTTCAAAATATAAAGAATAAAAATTCGTAGTGCTTAAATTGGATTTTGCCTTGTTATTTTCATTTGGAGATCCAAATTAGTCATTGTTATTTTCCTTTTACTTTAATATGTTTGCGATAATTTGGGACGAAAAGGTCTTCAGATTCATGATAATTACATTAAAATTTGTATGCACATTAATTGTATCTTGAATAGCTTAATTCCATTTCGATGGAGTTTGCCTCCCTGACATACTAAAAGTTATAATTACAGAATTAATTATTTCAGCATTCATTGGCATTTTAATATTCAACCTGAAATGTTGTATTTGAAAACCTTAAAAAGAAAACCAATGCTTTCATATTCATTACGCTTCGAGCGGTGGATTTCGCCCGCCTACAATCGCACTTCCGCCCACC
>BOPP01000043.1:2859663-2889571 GCA_017312745.1 Gryllus bimaculatus
GGAGCACGCCGTTTCTTGGGCTTGTTCATCTCCATGCCAACAGCACCTCCGCACCGCGGGTGGGGTGGGGGAGAGGGGAGGGCGAAGGAGGAGAGGCAGGAAGGAGAAATCGAGCAAGGAAACGCGTAGTTACCCAGATGATATAAGACACGTCCGTTGTTTGTTGCTATTTGCTGAGACGTGAGGAATTATCTTGAATGAACAGGAGTTTTGGGGTCGTTCTCTTGCCGGTTTTCCGTATTTGCAAGGTCGTTTATGTTTTACTGTGCTCGGAAATATTGTAGTGTGTTCAGATTACAGTGCATTGACTGGGCATCTACTAAACAATATGGTGATATAGTTTCAGCGAGATTTGCTGAATTATTTTGTTTTCATTCGAAGAAATACATTTTAATATCAACAATGTACGTGAAAAGTGTATACTAGCCTACTGTATATTTTCTTGTGACATTTATTAACGATGAAATATGTGGGAAAATGCGATTTTCTCATCGATATACACCTACTCGATTGTTGAATAACGACAAAGCAAACACTTTTAATGCACATTGATAGATATGAATTAATTAACAAAATGAAGCGTTCAATATTATTATTATTATTATTATTATTATTATTATTATTATTATTATTATTATTATTATTATGTGGACCGCCCATACGGCATAATGTGTCAATATCATTATGTATATTATGTAATAATATTCATTATGTCATATTTTTTTATATTTTTCTCATTTCTTCGAAACGTGTCGCATTTCGATGCTTTGAATATGGAATATAAATAGTTTGTTTGGCAGTTATTGAAAATCACGAGAGATGTGTATTGAGGTTATAGAGTACTGAAAAGGGAGGAGTGGTTTAATAGGTCGCACATACGGACGTAACCACCTTTAGCATTTATATTGTCAAATCTCGTCATGTTTCAATATTTGGGACATCCATTTGAATACAACAGTTTTATATAAGTCCCATATGATTCACGAAGTTAGGGGAGTAACTAATTAAAACTTTAATGTTCCTTTTTGTGTGACTCATTTCATTTTCGAAAATGTTAATATTACAGAGCTCTTGGAGTCTCTTTCCCGTTGTGTGTGACACATTCCCATCAATTTTCATTCTTTCAGCTTTTTTTTTCAATCTAAGCATGAAAATGTATTAGATGACACAAGGTTGTTTTTTTTGTAATTTGTAAAAACAGATTCCTTTGGTCCAAACCAAATAATGATTTAACCAACTACAAAGAACTTCAGAATCAAACGGAACAGACGAGTTCACATCCCCTCAATATTAGTGAAGTAATCCTACCTCCAATTCACAGACCTGTGTCGATATTCCGCATTTTGTGAAACAGTGAATATCAGTGAAAATAGCTCCATATCGGATCCTAATTTCATTTCAGAACCTGAACTGCACATTCAAGCATTGTAAGCCTATCATGACAGACTTATTAACGAGTCAATTTATTCCTTCATAGATTTCGAGTTTCTGCTTCTTTCGACCGAACTGCGAGATGGAAGGAGTCGCTAGGAGAGCTAAATGTTCATCCAATTCTTCGCGCCTCGCATGTTGCTCCACATGTTTCCTGGCACGTTCACCATATTCCGTGGCGTTTTTAGCACTCGCGTGATCGTTATGGTCCCTCGCATGCTCACCGCATGTTCTCTTGCATGCTCACATATGAACCCTCCCATCGCCACATGTTATTGGCATGTCCTCCCGCATGTATCACGGGAAACGTTCGTAATTTTATTCTCTACATTTTTCATCAACATCATTTTTCTCCAACCATACCTCCTGAATATTCCTACAAATGTTATCCCAAATGTATCCACAAATGTTCCCCAAATGTCCTCCCGAATCTACCCTTCAATGTTCTCCCTAATGTTCCCCTAATTATACAGTCAAATGTTATCTCAAATGTGCCCTTAAATTATGTGCCAAATTCCATCTCTCTTGTTAATTTGGTTATTTATAAATTTAATTTAAGTGTTTTTATTGCGAACTACTCGCCGGATAACACGGAAAGTTTGAAAAGCTTCCGGGTTTGAATACAGAGATGATGTAAAGCCCAAACAATTGCAATAGAAGGGCCCACAAAAATTTAGTAAAAACACGCAATCATAAAAAACAGGACTTTCAAATCATCGTATTAAAAGTGAAAATAGCTTCTCAGGAATCCAAATTACAGCGTAGACACAGAAGTTCCTCAGCCCCTTAAATAAAGTTGTAGAACATCGTAAGGAGTCTCACTTTGTAGATTACGGTATGGAAAATATGATTTGGGTCTCTTTCAGGAGCACAAGAAATTGATTTCAAAGCTCTGAGACACATCACGTTCGTGTGCGCCAGGGTTGTTCAGTGTGTTGCGGCGTAGTGTGTTTTGCAGGTTGCGTGTGCGCCTGATAATTCAAATGTGCCATAGTCTGCAAACTATCAGATTTTCGTCGTAAATCTGTTTGGTTTACTGGAGGGTAAACCGCTATTTATAATGAAAACACTAACGAGGTTTTGTGTCTATGATTTTCTATGAAAGAGAATAATCCGTCATCTTTCCTTAGCGTTCTAATTAGATAGGGGGAAAATCTATATTTTTATAGAAATAAATATATGATCCCTTTTCTTAGTTGGCTGCATTTTAAAACATAATTAGAAATTTTCTCATTATTTTAGTGTTTCAACAAACGTTTCGACCATGTTCATATATTGTTATCATCAGGCTTTTGTAATGAGTATTAACATATGGAAATTTCACTCAGACGGTGTAAAAGTGTTTAATTTAACCGTCATAAACGTAGACACCAATGATACCAATGTACGACTCTTTGAAAATCTATATTGCTAATTTCAAATTAAAATTAATTAAATTTAAATTAATTTTAAAATAACGAAAAAAAGAGCTGTCTCTGGCCATGTCAGAGTTCCAATGTTACCTTTAGAGATCCAGGAACTCGACAAAGTACAAAAATCATCTATTTTGGTAGTTTCTAATATATGCATAATTTGACGGAAACCTGAGCAAACTCTGGTCATGTGAGAAGTGTAAATGACTTCGTTAGGAATTCAGGAACTCAGAAAAAATACAGAACAATTTCAGGTTATGCTGTTCCAGGACCCATTTTCCAAGCACTTGACAGTAGCGTTTTTGCTGCCGTAGGACTCTGTCGATAAATTACGAATTTAATATTTTGATTGTGTTATTTCGCCTACTCTCATACTGCTCACGCAATTCCCATACTAGTGCAGACACAACCGCCATCGTGCGCCAGCAGAGTTCTAATGAGGAGGAAATCCCCTATTAAATAATAATTATTCACATGTGTTATGAAACGGCAACTATTTATATTATTGTTATTGTTGTACAGAACTGTTATAGTGCTGAGTAAATATATCCCTGTACTCTGTTATTGTTAAATTATTTAGTTTACTAGAGTGTTACACGTGAAACGCATTTTATTAGATGTTCTTGTGCTGGTTGCATGCAACGTTTTGGAAAATCATCTTGTGGTTTTGTTCAGCAATATTTTTGCTCTGAAGGCCTAGTCCTCCCTAAATATGGGGCAAAGTAACTCGCAGTCGGGACAAAGGAACCCGTTTTGCAGTACATATTGAGCTCCACTATATTAAATTAATTACGTTTTTACATAATCTTGTCAACTGTAATTTCTTGGAAAATTTATGTATATATTTTACTGGTAAATTCCGAAATATGAATAATTCGGAAATGAGTCGGTTAATTCGCAAATTATTCAGTAGATTTTGATAAAGATGTTTGTATGGCGATTATTGTCCACTTGCCAGTGACGTTTCTTTAATGAAAACAATTGCAATTCTCAGTATGCATCTAACGTCCATAGTCGCAAAATCAATATGTGCAGGAATTTCGGTTTTGGAATGGTCTATACAGCATTGTAGGCTTTCACGGCCGGAGTCAATATTCTTCATGTCTTCCGGGCTGATGGGCATCTCAAAGTCAATTGGACCACGGTCCATCAGCCCGGAAGACACGAAGAATTTTGGAATAGTCTGTTACCTCAACCCCTTGCATTGAATTGACACGGGTATTTCTCTTGAGTAATGGCTTTTGCGGCACAGGAGACTTATCAATTTAAATTCTCACAATCTCTTTAAACATGCTATTTCCATTTTCGTTCTAACATTCAACGACTGCTTGGTCATTATCTATTTTCATTTTACAGAGAATGTAGTGGAATTTGTAAAAGTGATTAATATTTCTGTTAATTATTTGTCAGTTTCTGGGCAATGAAGCAGAAGTAATGCTAAAAGGAATTCATTACCCTGGCAATCACTGAAATCACATTCTAGAACTGTTGCCTTCAAAACTTCTAAATAAATCTTCGTTTGGCGTGAATTTTTTGTTTAGAGCCAGTTTGTTCATTATAATGTTCAGACCGGCAAATACACATATATTCTATGTTGTTAGTTCAGATCGCTTTATTACAGATACAATTTTTAAAATTATTTTAATACACAGTCGACTCGGGTTATAGTTAGCGTCTGGGGAATATCATAATGATTGTTTTTTCAAAATACAGAGATACAGCAAAATTAAGCATGATCTGAAAATATCAATATCTGTACTAGATCTTAAAAAGATTAATTATATTCAATTGTTTTCTGCGTACATTTTTCCTTAGAAATTTTTCTAGATACTTCTCCGGATTTGGTGCTCTCTTCTTGTTTCGCCAATGACGTCGGCCTTCTCTGGCAAAGTAAACACTCTACTCGTACGTTGGATTCGCAAAAGTTTCTTTCTTTCAGGATGCACCTCGTATGTGCAGCGATAGTCCCACTCCCCGGATTCGCCGTAATAACACACGAGATCCTTTCGGTGTCTTCATAGCACAAGCGGCTGGCACTGAAACTGATCACTTTTCCGCGCGGCGCGGCGGGCGTCGCCAGACCGTGGAGCTGTTGCCGTCCCGTGCTTCCTGCCGCCTACGTAGAACACCACGCGTTTCGTGGCGCGAAATCTCAAGTAACATCAACCTTGAAACTGAATCAAGCAGTTGCTTTTATTTCTGCAGTGCAAGCGAGTGGCACAAAGTCACCTGTAAGGTCTCCATTCCGCGTCCAGTACCTCCACCTCCGGAGAGACTTCTTCGATGATAACCTTTGGCAGACGAAGCTTTTTACAAGCTGCCTAGTGTTGGAATTTGTGGCACCGAAGCGATATCCTTTTTTTCATGAGGATTTTTTGTTTTAATTTCCAGGTTATTTCCTACGTTCACTACTCGTATGGCTGAGGTACAGAGTTATCTATAACCGCATTTTCATGGGCTTATTTGTAATGCAAGTGAAAGGAGACCCATGACATTAGTTCACTTTAACGAAAGTTCCCTTTTACCGAGTTCCCTTTTACCGAGTTCCCTTTTACCGAGTTCCCTTTTACCGAGTTCCCTTTTACCGGGTTACCTGTAACCGAGTGCCCTGTAACCGAGTGCCCTGTAACCGGGTGCCCTTTAACCGGGTGCCCAGTAACCGGGTGCCCCGTAACCGGGTACCCTATAACCGGGTGCCCTATAACCGGGTGCCCTATAACCGGGTTTCTTATAACCGGCGTCTCTATAACCGTGTTCACTATAACCGCATTCTCTATAACTGGAGACGACTGAAGTGTTTTCTCTAATATTCCTCGTTATCCTATTGTTGTTTATAACATTATTTTGCTAATAAATTTGTATCATTTTTTGAATGGTTCAATTTCTAGTAATTCGGAATTTGAACACTACTCCATCTTAACGTAGCACTCCGAATATTTTTTTAAAATGAAAGGTAATGTTAAAATTCCTTTTTAGTCATAATTAGATGTTTCACATCCTAACATTTCTTACAGTTTCAAGCTGTACATGGAGATAATTGTGGATATTCATCTTAATATTTGATGTTATCTTCACATTTTGTTCTATATTTGTCCAATTTTCTTCTAGATTCAAAATCTTTCCAATTTTGAAAATTTTTTTCAAACTCCATTATTCGTTATTTGTGACCTACAGTAAAAATACTTTGCGCTTTTAGATTCTCTTGTTTGTCATAGTAACACTTCATTCACCCCAATGCGAATCTCTGTGGTCAGCCAAAGGTGGAATATATTTTTCTCGTTGTGTTATATTTATTGTTCCTTTATACTCACACGAAAAGGAATGTCGTTCTCTTTTATTTTGTGCGTGAATATTTGAAATTTGTAATCAAAGTAAAAGTGAATCATTTTGACGCACAAATATATTTGGTATTAAAAATTATTAAAAGACAATAATATTAACTGTGTTATCATCGTGAGGTCGTTATCATCGTGAATCGTGAGATTTAGAATAATCAGTTTTTTATGTCATATGTTGCTAAATTAATGTGCATTGAACGTCCCTCCTTGTCAGTCATCTAATGATGGCAGGGGCCCCAAAACCTAGCACAACACAACCATATCGAAACTTAAATGCTAATTTTAGGCAAATTATGTATTTAGACTCGTGTGTGTTTCTTCAAATCATGGATGCTCCTAGCATTAGTTGAAAGCTAGCGGCGCACACTTAGAAACTATTCTTTCGCATTGTTGAAAGTTAAAAGAAATTGATCTAAATTTAAAACACAATTGACCCTTAACGATCCAAGAAAACAAAATGGTATTTGAAAAACTGAATTTATTTCGAAAACAACTTCGACTTAACACTGGCGCGAACGAACTGAACTTTGAAATTATGTCACCTGGTGTCACTTTTCAGGATTGACGAGTGTGGTTACAGCACGTGAGGTATTAGGTAGATGAGAATGAAACTATGGTTACAAACTGAAACCACAGGGTTAAAGGCTATAGGAGAAAAATTGCTCCAGCCTATATTTTCCAAAAATGAGAGTTATACAAAGAAAAAATTGGTAGTGTATTCTAATGACTTAACGTTAACAAGAAATAAAAAAACATCAGTAAAAATACGATACCGTACCACACATTTACGATTAATTTTAGACACAACGAAAAATTATATTCCAATATTTATTTTGAAACTTCAGGATTGTACAAGGTAATATATGTGAAATATTTCCTGTCGTGCGAATATACCCGACAATGTAATAAATTCAGAAAAATGCTTCGCTCTCCCAAAAATTTAAAGCTAATTTTAAACTCCAATAAAAATATTCCAGTCTTCATATTCCATTTCCTGATTTGTATACCTTGATTATCGATAATTGGCTAATCAGGGTAATACTGCATACTGGTACATCAAATAATTTCACAATCACTCCACCTCACCCAGCAGTAGTGAGGTAGAATGGTGTGAGGTTAAGCATTTTTCAAGGTATTGTGATATGTTTATCAATTCGTATCGTTAAAAGACAACATGAAATTATTTATAACCCGTATTTATTAAAACTTACAATTAGTATCGCCAAATAAATTTAATAATTTTCCTCTTCAGTTCTATATTTCGAATAATTAAGTTGAAAAAAAGTTCAATCACATTACTTAAACTATACAACTTCGAATTTTCGAAAAAAAGCTGCCAGAATATTTTTTTTTCTTTAGAACCTAAAACGATCCTTAATATTGGTTATGGTGTCGTATTTTTGTGATTTTGTTTAGTGTTCGTGTGTAATGATCTATAATAATGCATACTACAGGTTTTTACTGAGTACAACTCTCAAGGTTGGAAAATAAAGACAGACTATTTCTTTTATTAGAGCGTACAATTAACCTTAAACATTTCTTATATTATTTCTGTCTTTTCTATTTTTAGTTAATGTTAGGCCATAAGAACGTAGGTTCCTGTTTCACCTTGCAAAACTCGTTTACGTTTTTAAATATTAAGGCCGGAACACTTTTTTACGTATAGACTAACATAAGGCTAACATAAGTCCAGCAATAGAATCTCTCAGGGGAAAATATTCATCAGAGCAATTACAAATAAAAATAAGTTTTTAAAATGTAATAAATACCGAACGTCTCTCTTCCCGAAGCCTCTCGCAATTTGTATTCCTTTAAAGTTAAATAAATAAATAAACGAATGTATAAACTAAACTAAATAAATAAGTAATACAGTTAAAAAGTATTACCAAAATGTAGCCGATGTAATATTGGCATAAAAAGTGTTGGCAAATACAAATAGAAGTGAAGGAAGAACTCTTAAGGACACTTGGAAACAAGGAAAAGGAGGAGCGTATTGAGGTCTGACGGATGATAACTGGAGAGAGAGTAAAAGGATGACGTTGAGATAGAGGATGTTGCGGCAGGTCTAGGAACTCCGCAAAAAATAAATAGTTTAATACTTCATTTTCATAGAAATATATCTTCAAATGGTAAGAAATCTGTCCTAAATTGTTAATGAATGATTAGACTCATAATTTTAAAATACATTAATTTGTGAAGATCTATAATGAATTTATGATAGGAAAACAGTATTATTTCGTGTTCCATCGGCCGTAATATTGCGTACTGCTTAAATAAACCATTTCTTTTACGACAACGTATAAAAGTAACATTGCATTGCTTTGTATATACAGGTGTACAAAAATAGTGAGGGACAAATGCAAGAGTGAATCTTGCCAATTCGTCGTGTAACTTAATGTGAAACCTTGATTGTCCGTCAGTTAGTATGTGTTTTTTTGTTGTTGTTGTTTTTTAATTTTCTACGTACATGCATATAGTTTCCGTTGTAGTAGAAATACAAATGACTGAAAGTTTGTAACATAGGAAATATTTTGGCAGCGGAAGCAGCAGCATGCGTACGCTCCACAATCATAAGTTCGCTGGAATTGTTGTTCCTTCACGTGTTTCCCATGTGATCTGGTTGGTACAAACCCATTAATAAAACTTTTAATACGAGGCCCTGATTAGGCTCAGTGCGATTGGGCTTGCCTCGCGCACTGTATCTCTGACATTTTAGAAAAGATTTTCTTGAACATTGTTTTAGAAGTAAAAGAAAAGAACACAAACGCAATGAGTGCGTTGACGAGTAAACTTCACATTCCAAATATCCATCTCATTAATTCGTATGATGTTCCCTATCTTTTTCGTTCTCCTCAACTGAAAGAATTTAAAATTTATCTGCAGTTCACTTTGTTAGGATTGGTAATTTTACCTAGGATTTCGCATATTTGTTTGCAGTGAAAAAGTAATTTACGTTACTTGCGTGTTTCTAGTAATTGTCAAATAAGTCGAGGATATTACTTTCCAGTTGAAACAAACTTTCGAAATATATCTTTACTTGAAGCAAATGCATTTATGGAAAGAACACAATTTCAATATCTGTTCGGGTTTGGATGAGACGTGTGCACAAGGAATTTTCGCAATATTCGTATGTTATTTTTGTGCCTTGAAATCCTATTTCTTCTTTTTAACAAGCTATAACCAATGTGTTATGGAATAGAAGTTGATGTTAATTATTTTCCGGTGTATCTACTTTTTCGTGTAGCAATAACGCGTTAGGGAAAATGTTCAAAGCACGTTATTGCTGACCATGGAATGGAAAAGAACGATAGGAAAGAATACTTGTGCATTAACGTCCAATATCTGTTAACAAAGCCGTTCCCTGAAGTAGTAGGCCTCCGCGGCCAGAGGCGTTGGAAGGCCTTCACAGCCTTCGCTGCAGCGTCAGCCGGCCAATCAAGAGCACTCCAAGGCAGGCCCCGGCCTAGCACGCCGCTGGCAGATGCAACATCACACGTTGTCGGAGGGTACTGCGCCTTCAAGGCACAGCTTGAATTACACCCCAACGCCCGAGTCAATGCCTTCCGAGGCTGCCACCACTGCGGTCCTCGCCGCCGCAGCCGCCGCCTCTGCCTCCGCTCTCTACGCCACTCTCCGGCGCTCTCGCTGGCGCCGCTCTCTCCGCCACTGCCGCTGCAACCGCTTTCGCAACCTTCCCAGTGGCGCCACCTGATTTTATAACATCTTTCCTCTCCCGTCTCTTCCTCTAGGCCAACGTTCCCGCCACCTTCTTTGACGCCTCCTCCAACGCTACAGCATGCACCAAAGCCAGAATGAATGAAGGTCTGACTTCTGTGTGCTTCTCCTTGAATACTTCGGAGTACTGAAGCGCGGGTTCCGAGGGAACGGCTAGGGACCGCAACAAGAATCCAAAACCAGTCGTCGTCTCGGGACCGAAAGCAATGAATCGGGTGCTCCGCACGGGGGTTGGCCGAACGTGGCGTATGTGTTCGTGAGGAATATAAAAGTTCATTTTCTATTTTTGAAATATAACGTTAAATTGTATTCTTTGCCATTAGCGTTTGAGGAAAGATGTCTTTGCAAAAAAATGAATGGGACCGATCTACGGAGTTCTTGTACATGTGAAAGTTAAACAATTTCTCGTCTATGTTTTAACCCTCGGAATATTTTCCAGTGTAATATTTTTTTAAGATCTCGAAATTATTTTCTATAATTCTTCTATACATTCATCTTAAATGTATAATTAACAATACCTAAACTATATCTTGATCTTCCTTTTAAATATTAATATAATCATTTTCACGGAAATTAAATTAAAAACGTTAGTTTTGTCAACTTAATTCATTTTAAATCTAGCAGCTTTGGCATAAATTCTTCATGGTGATATTTTTTCATCCATTATTTTTCTCGCGTGCTCATTTGCTTCCACATTATATTTACTACGCCACAGTTTGGATAAATTGAAAAACTCTTATCGAACTTTTAGTCTGCCTATATTAACAGTTTGAATAATGTAAAATGTTGTTGATGTGAACAGCAATGTGATTAAAAATGTAGATTTTGGGAATATTAGAAAAATCATCGTGCATATAACATCAGAGTACTTTCTCCTTACAAACACATCTTTATTTATAACCACGTTCACATATTCGTTCCGTAATAACTGACTGAAATCATCAAATAATCTTCAGAAATTTGAGTAAATTACACGTGAGTGACATATGTTCTATCAACTCTAAACAGAATTAGCTAATTGCAGTACTATGTAATGCATAGATAAAGAACTCTTTAAATTAATTAATCTTGCCAGTAGAATCATGGAGATATGAAAACTGTTTCAGTAGCACACAGCCTTTTTTGCAACGCACTTGCTTAGAAAATGATTTTTTAATGTTATTGTAATCTATTTGTATCCAAAACGATACAATTATGTTAATGTTATTTGACCAGCTATTTTGGCAGTGTGCTCGAAAATCGTACCCTTGCCCCTTAAGAGATGTATCAACTAGTTGCAACGCGAGCCACGAAGCACCTTAAGAGACTTTCTCGCGAGGTTTCCGAGTGGCAAGGTCGTTCATGACTACAGAATGAGGTGACGTCGCAGTACAGTAGGAAAGAAGCATCTCTGTAACATTTGATGGCAAGAGAAAGAAAGATAAACAAGGATGGTCACGTATACATCATGTGCCCTCGTAATTTATATTCGTAGAATAGAGTGGGAGCCCACAAAAATCTCATATTATGTGTAGACATTGTATTTTTAGGCAAGTGTCAGTTTTATTGTTTTCATGTAGACTCTACACGAATATTAGTTTTGTATGATTTACGATATTACAGGAAAAACATTCATCTAAAATCTAAAAGTACCTATTTCATTAGAGCCTGAAATTGCGTATTCGCCGAGAATCATCTCATTTTCAGGTTTTTATTATCTTGTCAATTTACAAGTTTGTCTCATAGTAGAATCATCAAGGAAAACATTTCTTTGAGTTATTTGCTTGGAGCATCCCCACAAGCCGTTACAGTGTTTTTTATCTATAAGGATTATCTTAAATTACAATCAAACTTACTAGGTTTACTTTGTAGAAATGGACACTTATGCTAACCTCGCTCTGTGTTTCCTGAAAATTCAATTAACCATTCTACCAGTTTACATCTTCGTGTTCTGTAAGTCTGAGAGTGAGCTTTATTGTGCCAGAAGATAACCATATAAGCTCTAGGTTGCCAAAAAATTAAAAGCGATAAAAGCGCTCTCCTCCGATATTGGCTAAGCTAATTCAATTATTTTTCACGGTTAGAAAAGGTCCATTTTTATCCACCCTGCTCCAAAGAGGTAAAGCAAGCATTAATTTTGTTCAACTTCAGTAATAAGAAGTAATTGCCAGAACACTGTCAATTGCATCTCTATAGAAAGAGAGATAAACAGATTGATTCATTGATGTTTTCGGACAAGTAAACTGCATTGTTTATTCCCGATAATGCAATGAATGTTATATCCTGGGAGGTGGCGGTGTCTCTCCACGCTTCATAGTGAAATCCGACGCCGACCTTCACGTCGCATTACGAGGCGTTTTGCCTCCAGGTATCTCTCCCTGTAGGGCATCGACCGACTCAGGACAAGCTCTAAGCTATCACCTGGTCTCCGAAGATATGTAATGGTGCAGTGTATGTAAGTGTAAAGATGAAAGGATACGACAGGAAAAGTAATGAAAATGGCGTAAAGCCCGTCGCCCGTTTGTTAGGGTCTTCTTCTTTGGTCCTATCTTCCATATACGGAAGTTAGGTGACCCATAACAGCTTTTCTTGAGATAAATTATTCAGGGTGGTTTCCCGTTGCCTTCCCTGATATGATGATGATGATGATGATAGGGGGGGAAAGGACGACACAATACAACCATGCCCGAGGCGGGACTCGAAACCGCGAACTTTCGGTACGAGATCGCTACGACACTAGTGCCTTAGCGATCTCGGCCACCGGAACGGCGTTCGCAATTCGCCTGGTGTCAATGGAAGAGACCACAGAAAAATACCAATCTGAACAGCCATTGGCTGTAATACTCCTCCAGAAAGCGACCTAGCTAAGGACCGACCGAGGATTTCAAACCCAGTCAGACTCGCTGCAATCAACTGCAATGTAGACAAACCAACGAAGTAATTCAGTCTGTCCTCTAGAACGAATAAAGGTAGTATGAAAACTTCGATTCCCGTTGCTTCCTTGGTTTCGTAAGAAAGAGGTCATTTAAGAAATTACCTCATATGTTCCAAGCAAGGCTTGAAGCTTTAAATAAAATACTGCCATATTATTGTTTTTTTTTTAAACATTCGATATACGAAAAAAAATCGGTGGAATTTGTTGCCGATTAAGCTATTGCTGTTTTTAGCTTTCAAACTTTCCGATTTGTTCTGTGTAGAGTAGTGAAACTTCGTTTATATGTTTATAAACAAATTATCATACACATATATAATAACAACGAAACCAGCTGTAACACGACCAATATGAGCCTATTCATTATAAGTTATTTTTATATATTCTATTCTGTAGTGCAATCTTCATTATGATATATTCTGTTTAGCAAGAAAATTGAGTATAAACTACATCAAACAATTATCTTGAAAAATATTTTACACGGAAACAGTAGCACGTAGGACAACGCAGCTAATTATATATGTTTATCAACAGCAAGGCGTCATATGTAATGTTTTCTCTCTTTATATTTTCAATGTTTTATAATTTTCACAAGAAGTATGTTGTGAGGTAAGACGCTAAGCTAATGATTTGTGATGTTTTATATTTGGTTTGGTTCTCGCAGTCCTTCGTCATAAAACATTTTATTTCCGTAAATATCAATTCCTGATTTTCCCCTTTTTAAGCTGACCATTTGTGCAATTGACACGCGACATTTGGGAAAAGGCTCTCCAAACCATTTACATCTGAACTTTGTTCGAGGTCAGAAATGTTTGATTTTTATACATTTCATTTCTCATTCTAGAAGGTCCCCCAACTCGTAGCAATGCATTAAAAGGTTTGCTGCGATCAGCCTTCAATTTCAACCTTCACGCTTCTCCGTAACTTTCTCTCAAAACTGACTGGGTATTAAAATGCGAGGTTCATATATGCAGCTGTACTCTTGACAGCTTTTGTGCCGCTGGCAAGACCGATGGTTAAAACCGATGGTTTGTACTCGAGTTTTTTTGTTTTCGATGTTTCGTTCGTGAATGAAAAATTCCATAATAACAATTTTATAAGAGATAAAATATGATATAATAACTTAAAAAACACCTGTCAGTAAATGTGCTCGAACCGAACAAACGTGGCTTGTATTTCTTGATCGAGGTGACTATTCCCGACCGAGACGACCCTGATTTTCTGTTATTTCCTGCGTTTTTCCTCACTTTTCGCACATACGCCGTAGGCGTATGGCCTTACCCTTTACCCCTTCTTCGTGTATCCTTCAGTGAACTGTGGACTCGCCATTTGAGGTAATCTTAATTGCAAATCAATAAGCACGACTACTGACAAATTCAATTTTGTTGCTCACGAATTATTTGTTAGTGGTTACAAAACCAGCTTCAAAACATCGATTTCAAAAATTTCAATGGATTTGGGAATCAACATCGGTGTTTTAATTTTGAAGATTGATGTGTCGTAACATCGATATTTTTTTATCGATGTCGCATCACTCAATTGCACTCTCCGAACGCCACGGCCTAGACACGGGATAGGGCTACGGCAGAGATCCCTTCGCGCAGCCGTGTAACATGCGAAACGTCTGAACAGCGACCGTTGGTAAGAGTTTCTAGCTTGTTTCCTTGTCACTATTTTTGATTGTCACTCGTAGCTGGGGCCTGATGGCCTGAGTCTCGCCTCGAAAATAAGCCATTAACGAATATAGACGCGTGACAATAGTCTACTGTTATGAAAACATTGTTTCAGAAATTGCTTCTATGTTAATATTAAGGTGAGAGGGGTTTAAATTCAATGAGTTAGTGGATTTATGATAGTTGTTTTAAATTTATATTGTCATTCAAGTTTTAAATTTCAAGAATGTGTATCGATTGATATTTTGATATGTAAATATATTTATCGATATTTAAATATATAATGCACATTTTGTTTTGATTTTAACACATGACATTCATTGTGTATTAAAATAAATTAAACTCATTAACATTTTGAAAAGAGATTTGTTTACTGTGCCCTTGTCTTTGTCTATACTTGTCTTTGTCTATATATTTATTTTTTGTCGTAATATTATTTTGTCGTATTCTTGGCGAAGATATTTCTTTTAATATGTGATCCATGAATTAATATATAGTTATAATCAAAATATACTATTAAAAAGAGTATATAAATGCTGGTTGCATAATCAATGCATAGTGATGATAGAATTTAACATTTTAAACTTTAAAAAATTGCATTTTAAAATAAGGTTATAGTATTTTATAGAATTATCAAAATTTGCATTTTGTAGCATTTTGCAGAATTTTGTAGCATTTTGTGAGAAAATTATTTGTAAGGGAGGAATTTTTTAGATAAATGATGCTTTTTAGATTTTCGGTTTAAATCAGGAAATAAGGGAAACTAATGTAATATTTCGCCATTTGTGAACTTCAACGAATAAAAAAGCATCATATGCGTAATCTTCCTCTTCTCCCAGTTCAGCAAACTCAGGAATCTGAAACCCCCCTGAGATGACCCTGAGCGCTCAGGCTTCATGATCAGGTGTTTAAATTGTTCCATTATTATTTCTTTTTAATTTTGCAAGTTAAATCGTAATTATAAATTAACAAACAAGGCTTCAACAAATTAAATGTTTTCAAACATCAATGTGTTGTTCATGTCACATACACTGAGAGATCACGAAGGAAATCATAAAATGCAATTGGCGATTATTTCGCAGATTCATCACCATTTCGCATTTTACACTCGGTTTCGTATTTTATCGCAGATTGAAAACCTTCACAAATATACTGCACTGGCCGTCGAACATATAATTACTATTTTTTTCAGCATTTGGTAACATTTTTTTAAAATTTTTTGAAATTGCTGAAACTACCCATCTCTTGTTCTTCAACAACACATACTTTACCGCATTCTTTCTAACTGCTCCGCTGTGTTACACTACTACATAAACCTGCAAAATTGTTTTCAACCAGCAATTATTTTTCAGCACCGGAACTCGAATTCAGGTTCACCGCGTTAAATCGCCGTCAGCCTTACCTCTAGTCTATGACCCTGTGAGCTTCGAACTCGAGCTGACGCTTAAAAATGTAGTTCTCTCGTCTCAAAACTTCCCGCATGCAATTTTACTACTTTCTTTAGAAACATTTTTCTTCACCTTTTCCTAAGAACTGATTTAGTGAAAGCAAAAATCTTCAATTTTGTAGTTTTGAAATGTTAACTTTTTGCAATTTTCGAAAAAACCGTTCGCTGGAAAGAGGACTAGCAACAAAAATTTTACTATTGATACATACTAGGGGAAAAGGCAAGAATAGATGGTTTTTCGACAGTTTTCTTTAGAAATTGCATTAATTCAAGCATTAATTACTCGAAGTCTAATCGTTTTTTTAAATTGTACATGGCCTTTTTTAAAGAGTTGTTATTTTACAACAGACTTCAACCAAGGCATACATCTCTAACTTCGATTTTAGTTTTGAAGTGGTTACTCATTAAAATTTTCGAAATACGGATAGTTTCGCGAAAATGGGACTAGCGCTAAATTTTGTACCGTTCCTTGATACATACCAGAAGAAAACTTTTAATCATTAAAAACTTGCTTATTTTTCGCCCAAAATTACACGAAATGTACTCAATTTTCGAAAAATTGATAATTTATTTGAAGATCTATTTTTAAGGAACAGATTTCACTATCGAAAAAATCTCATCTTCAATATTGTAATTGTAGGAAGACGTCCAAAAATTTCACTTTTGCAATTTTCGAAAAATCTGGGATTTCAACAAACATGCGACCTAGGACAAAGTACTATCCGCGGACAAAGTTTAATAAAGAAGTTATCGAGGAAAAAAAATTAAAAAAAGCTTTCTAAGCAAAGTTTGCATTGCAGAAACATACAAACAGTCCAGAAAGATGTAAATTCTTTATTATTTACAAAATAAATTAGTATCTTTGTTCAGAAAGAAAACTTAACCAAGAACTAAAAAAACAGAAATTGTGTAAAAACTACTGAGATTACTATACTTCATTTGTATTCTGGAACGTTATTGGTTATAATGTCATGAGTGGAAATAGTGAAATAATTTTTATAATTACAAGTTCATAACGTAGGTCTGCAAGTTTATAATTCGCTGGTATATCAGAGTATAATGTATTGGGCCGAAAAGTGTCATTTTATTTAAATAAACATTTTTACTTTAAATATTTGTACCTTAGGTGTCTGATGTAACGTGAAATTTCTACTTTATTTTCAGTAAATGAAGATGTACTATATTATTCGTTATAAACAAGAATCAACATCCGGAGAATATAAAGTAATATGGCATTTACTCTAATAATTGAATATTTATTTAAGATTTTTTTTTAATTCCTGCTACCGTTACCATCGAATGTTTAGGGTCTGTTGTGTGAACTACTCTCTAAATCCTAATATCCACTCTCCTACCGTACTCATGCAGTCATCTAGCACAAATCGTTTACCTGCAATATATTAATATGACGAATATATTTCTTGTAATTAACAGCTGTCCTTACCAGAACAACTTTATTCCAGACCGGCGTTCATTTCACAGTTTGTGTCTGGGATAAAAAATAATAACATGTCCTATGCTTTGTTAAAATGCATCTGCCACTGTCACAGTAATTATTTGGTTCGCTGTAATTTTGTCGTCGGAACAACCGCTCGTAGAAAACAATTGGAATTTCGCAATTATATTTACCAATCAGGATCCTTCTGTGAATGAAAAGTCATTAGGAAGTTGAAAGCAACAGCTCTTACTGGTGTGGAGATGAAGTTGAGCATGAAGTTTGGAGATGTTATTCTGTTACAATATGTAATCTTGCGTATTCGTTAATGAGAGTAAATGTCGTCTGCCTAGCAAACGTTATTACTGAGCGCCTTGCTGTACTAAAAGCGAAGTACCCACTAATTTTAACTCGGTGTCGGCTTTCCTGCAGCGACTATGATCTGGAAGTTTTATGGTTTGAGTCCCGAGGGGGGCTGTTTTTCGACACGAGCTTGATAGCTAGGTGAAATTCAGCCACAACTTCTACGAAAAGTCTGGCGACCGGCCGCTCTGACCGGTAGTTTTTCCTGTTTTTGCCGATTAGTTCCACGCGAATGCCGGGGGAGTCCCCTACCAAACGGGCCATGGACTTCGTGCTATCTTTCCCTCACATTTCTTGCAGCCTCTCCCTTTACCTCCACACACACGCACATGTACTGCACTGCCACAACTATCGAGAGAGCAGTCGGGAGCTTAGTCTTAGCTTGTCCCGACTGATGTGACGCCCCTCTGGGGGAGATACCTGCAGGTGGAACTTTCCGGGTTGGTTCGCTCTTTGATGGGGGAACAATATGACTGGTATATTATTTAAATAATTGTAAATATCCATGTAATTGTATCATTTATTAAATTTAAATGAATTTAAAGAAATATGCTTTTATTTTAGCACAAATCTTATTTTAGTGCTCAATAATAGTGGCATTTTAATGTCCTTACTTAGAATTAGCCAACTAGAAGTGGATAAAGTATTTTATTGTAAATTACTTAACTACACTTATATTTGAAATGCTGTTTTACATACATATTAAAGTAATATTTTACCTACATATTAAAGTAAAATATTATTTTTGTATTTTAACAATTCTTTGAAGCAAGTTTGATCGAAAGTTGACATCCATTTCAACATGTAGCCAAAATCAGTTACCATTTCCAGACTTAAAATGTTATATTTTTACAAATTGACATCTTTCGTTTACACAACAATCCTTGTGTATGTCGTACATGTAGATAATTAATCCTTCGTGTGGCCTATCATTTTAATGAACGCGATCAATCACGTTGGGACTAGTAGCCCTTTGCTTTATTTGTTACTTTTTGAACATTCTAACGATCTTTTGCAGAATATTTATGGTGTATTTTCTCTGAGAAAGTATTAAAAGGGAATTTAATGAGACATGAATTTCTGTATCTATCGCATATTTGAAGGATGATTTAATTAACTCGACGTGGAAAAAAAATCGCGTAAACAAGAAAACAGAATATCACCAAATGCAATTCTAAACATGAAATCATAATTATATTCGTGCTTTATTTATTATCGACGGTAGCGTTTATATTAAGGCGTTTATAAATAATTTTTACACGTTTGCATAAGTTTAAAAAAGTATAGCAGTTTTGCAAAGATAATTTGTGCTATTTTTTTATAAAAAGACTTATTTATCCTCGTACTTTGTTGTTTAGAATGAATGTTACTCGTTTAAGCATTTATTAAATTTCTCCTGGAACACAAGTAATATTAGATATTTAGAAGTGCTGGAGAAAGTCAAGTTTTTCGTGTTGATACTCTCGTCGATGCTAAATAAATTGCGCACTGTTTCCTAAATAAATTTCTCTCTTATTCCTTGCAGCAATATTTTGAAGATGAGAAAATCACCATCGTCAATGTACTTATCATTTTCATATATCTTTGAAAAATATACGTGTCCTCCAAAATCTTATGATATTGGTCCTCATATAAACTCAGAAAGTTCTTCGAAATCTTCATTACAAACTTCGTATTTTAAGAAACGTACTCGTGCCTTTTGTACATCTGCAATTGACAGATAAAATCGTGTACTTGTTAACAGTTTAGCAAGGGAAATACTGTATTATTCTAAGCATTTAAACGCACGAATGCTTAAGTGCGAGTGAAGCGCACGGAGCAAAGTCTTTCTAAGAATTGCCTGTGTCGGCAAGGAAAGAGGATCTTTGTAACCTATCGCTCTCCAACTTATCAGTTGGTAACCTTGCCTCAACTATCAGTTGGGAACCCACAATTTCGTAGAGTTAGAGAGACATTCATTCAGACATCGAAAGGAATTCCCAAATGCCCAATTTTAACGAACTATTATCATTACTGGCTGCGTGTTAATTAGATCTGATGAAGAATAAATAGTTTGATATTTATAAAAATATGTTCACCTTTTTACAGCATTATGTTTTGCTTCAACACATATCACTGGTGTCTTCTTCAGTATTGCTTGCCGTATTAAGATCGAATTCAGAACCAGAATGCTTTAAAAAGAGCATATTCAGTTTCACTTTTACACAACATTACAATTAAATCCTTGTGTGTAAAAGATTGTGTCCTTATATATGTAAACAGATTTTTTTGCGAGATGAAACTTTTTCTACAAACTTGAACATGCGTTTTGCAGATAGTACCATTTTACCTTATCTGTATCTCAAAAACTAAGTTTTATACATCAATGTAATTTAGAGGTTATGTAAATCTCATCGCTACCGTTACAAACATCATATAAAGTCATTTTTGAAAAAAATATTAAGTAGAATATTTTTACGTTAAGCTCACGTTATATTGAAGAATAGTGAGACATTGTTTGCTTTGGATCACAGTTAGGTAATATATAAGGTAATACACTCTTCAGCACATTATAATTTACATGAAATATTGCTTTGACTGGCAACGACTAAGAAAGACTACCTACACGACACAATTGGGCACATGTGAGTACAAAAGATCACACGATGACACAGACCGGAAATACAAATACATCAATGTGCATCAATCAAAAGGAAAGGCTAGGCGGAAGGAAAACTAGAATAAAGCGTAGGAAAATCAAGTGAGATCCCGGGAAGATACTACACACTGGCTCTGACATGCAAGTTGGCGCCAGTTCTCACCTCCAACGAGAGATCACCGCCATTCCCGAGGAAAAACATGCACTTACGGGACGAATGACCTTGGCAGTTGACGCGCCCGGAAACGAGAAATAATCAATCTGGGAATACAAGACGACAAGGCGGAGAGACATGTCGTTAGCGAGAGGAATTCAGTGACATGTCCGTATTATTAATTCCAAAATACGATAGGGTGAAAAATAATGTAGGGTGAAGGGTGTGAAGGGAGATTTAAACTTTTTCAATTTTAGAACATTCATTAATTTTAACGAAACTCGGACGTGTTCCACTTTTATTTTCGTCCTTTGCTTTATTCAAATAAAATGTTTTGAGAAAATTTTGAGAAAATTATGGAAATGTTTTGTTGAAGTTTCCTTTAAGTACCCCCTAAACATCCGAATATGCCTTTAATATTCAAGGGTCCGCGACATCGTTAGAATCGATTGCGGCATATCAATTTTGGGATTTGAGCTTCTTCCTTGGGATCCCAGCTTCTCGCAGGTGGCTACCTCGTCATCGGCGCACTTCTTCTTATCAGCCCTTGAATCTTGTTCAAAAGAGGGCCAGTTGAGTCTAAGTGTTTTTGCTGTCTTTAATATCTGTTGTTGGAAATTCGGACCATCTGCAAATAGGATGTGCAGAATTTTTAATCGTAATCCTAGGTTCTGCGCAATTATACGAACGCGTTGGGCGAGCCGCAGCAATCCCAGTCCTCCACCTCTCTAGGCCAGGTAGAATAAGTCATCTGCAGTACTCACATGCAGATTTAGGAACTGTTTGACTGCCACTCTGATTTGATTGTCCACTTCCACTAACATCGACATTGATGGCATGGATAGAACCAATTGAAAAAGGTAATGGCATTATGGGCATTATGTAGGTCATTATGTAGGTATGAAGTAATATCAAGTAATGAGTGGGCTTTAAATGCGTCTTCTGAGGCCTGTTGTAGCGGTTGGGGTTGTAGTTGTAGTTCTGTAGGCTTTATATTCGATTTCAACAACTCATCAACACAAATTATGGATTAAATCAGACATTAACGTCTGCTGCTCTGCAGATCTCAACTGTGGTTGTGGATGAAACCAAAGTGTTTGAAAGTAATACATTCTTGGCTATCCGTGGTTGAGCCGCGTCTCGGTCAATTGGGCTGACGTTTCGGCCATCTTGCTGTGGCCTTCTTACTAGAGCTATACTGCTGAAGGAGGCCTTATCAAGATGGCCGAATCGTCAGCCCAATTGACCGCGACGCGGCTCATCCCGGATAGCCAAGATTGTATTGACTATGTCGCGGAAGCCTACGAACGCATATGGTTTCAGTGGGTAAATCTTATACTTTTTGTGTTGAGCAGTGCCAACATTTCTACGGATGAACGATAGCTCCCGAGCTAAGATTACTTTGCTCAGGAACTCATCCGGCTTTTCAGGTGACTGAGCATCTCAGATTGAGATCGAGAAGTACCAGGTACATGGTTTGAGACCAGTTTTTGTATAGAATGTTGTTGATCATTTCGGAAATCGCAACCCCTTTACGTTGCTCGTCTTTTATTGCTCTCAACATGAGTCGTAATTACGTGATCAAGCAAGTATTCCTTTTTTATTTTATTTTCATTTCCGCTTCGTTATAAAATAAGCATTTCGTGACATTCTTCTGTAACGAAAACTTCAACCTTGGAGCTTGATCCTTAAGAGCCATTTTGTTTGAAGAAGTGTTGGTCTCGGCTTCGGATGGCGGGGCGTAGGGAAATAAACATACACCCGGGAGCGTCTCAGAGGGAGCGGAAAATCGGATTATATTTTGTTGGTATTTACAGACGCCCGACCTTCGCCAACGAACTCAACTCCGTGAGTGCATCGCGGGAGCGCCGTTCACCGGTTTCCTGGCAACGCAATCCCAGAGGATTAAGTCCTTTCAACGATGAACAGCGAGAATAGGCTCAGACGGTATTAGGGCGTGCAATCGCACCGCCGACACAAGCTTCGAACGTGGGGAGGGGGTGGATGGGCGGGACACAGGCCGGTGGCCTCCCTGGCCATATGGAGCGCCGGTTCCACCCGAACTTGGCTTCGTTTGCGGCACAGCATCCGTAGCCGCCAACGCCACCTGCTCCTCTCACGACCTTAACGCCGGTAATGGTTGACAACATATCCGGTACGCGACAATGAAAGCAGTGTATCTAAAAAAATGTTGAATTTTTTACAGCTTTTTTTTCTTACCACCTCCTCACTATTGACCATTAATAAGATCGTTATATTAATAATTGAAGGTGAGATGGTCAGACAGCACTGATTTCATTAACACTAATTTATTTTGGATGTATTCTGAAACTCTTTTGGTTGTAATTTCATTCGAGTATTAACTTTATTAACTTATGCACTGGAAATGTACAGAGATATTCCATAACCGAGCACAGTTCGGGAATGTATTGGAAATATTTATTAAACCCGTGGTAGTACCTGCAACGTATCTGCTTGTTAACGAAACCGATAAGCTCCTAAATTCAAATTTTACAGAAGAGAAAAAAACGTATTGTAATGGAAACTTTTATCAGGAAATTGCAATGAAAGCTCGAGACTAAATGGGACCATTTTTTGATTGAATACAGCGCATTCTGTTGTCTTCGTCTCATTGCTTTACGATATCTTCTTATACGGCATCTAAGGGCTGCAACGCGCTGTTTTAGATACTCCTGGTCGGCCTCGGGGCCTCTCCTCGAAATTTGTCATCTTTCGTCCAATCGTCTTCACTGCATTGGAGACCTTTCTAGTTGCATTATCGGAAGCATTAAAGAAGGTTGTCAGAGTGCTTATGGCCCGCCGGAAGCTTACAATCTTGCATTCATTATGCCACAACCAACGGGGCGTGGTGGTCTAAGCGGACTGTACTGTGTCTTTCGAGATTTTCAATTTATCCCTTACAGGTTTACCAAGACCCAGTACAACAGCAAGGCTGCACAAAGCACATAGCTTACCACTTCAAGTACTGTCGATTGTTCTACATGCACCTTCAGCAAGTTATTGACAGCTTCCATCGCCGCATTTGTACGTGGGCCATATCCCATGAGTGATATCCAAGGTCTGGATGGTAATCAAATACCATGATAGTCTTCATGTCTTTATAAGTCGCAGGCGAAGAGAATTTCTCAGCACTGGGTGGCAGCATTCATCAAAATTCGTCTCCTCAGACCATTCCTGATTAGCTTGTGTGTCTTCATTATTTCTTCCTTCATCAGTCTCTTTTTTTCTCAATACTCACGGATGCTCCTACATCTTCCCTAATGGAATTTATCTCTGCAGCTGAGGGAAAGTTCCTGACAATGATGTTGAGCTGCTGGTCGCACACTCTCTGCTCGGATACCGGTAGGTTCCGATGTAGCTTTCACCATTCTTCGTGTAATCGCATCCTGTATCCCCATGTCCGATTCAAGTCTGATAGCCAAAACGTACGCGTGCATAATGGAAATATTGGACTTCTTAGTGTATTTCATGCGCTGGCGTTTGTTCTGAGGTTGGGCAAGGTGAGCTGTCGTCTCACCCAAGCTGCGGCTCCCAGTATTTGTATGTATTGTGGTCGCCATAAGTGGTGCGGCGCCACATCTTCCCAGATGGTAGGAGGAGGCTCCACTGCTCTCCACTGGCAGAGGTAGCACATTCGTCACTGCGAGCCCAGTGCCAGAACTGGCAGCGCCGCCTTGCCTGTGCGGGTCGCAAGCGTCACGAATCCTTTTACTTCTTCTCATAACTACTTCTCCCCCGGCGGACCGGGTAAGAGTTGAGAGTTGAAGCACCTCTCACGCGAGGTTTCGTGACTTTGAGATTTTGAAATCCATTCTTCAAAATTTGGAGATACTTTACATGAAGCCCTCCTATTTTCAAAATTTTCTCAAAACGGCTCCAATTTTTTTCTTCCAATTTCCTGTGAGAATAGAGTAACATACACTTATGAAATTGCCATAAATCCGATTTGTACGGTATTCGCATCTCTGATTTTTCCATATTTCAAAAGTATGATTCTTTCGGTGACTTCCTGCAACTAAAAATTTATGAGAGATTTTTCCTTCAAATGCCAATCTTGTTGTCCCATAGTCAGTTCTGTCTTGAGGTCATATATATTATAATTATATAATATATATAATATATATATATATATATATATATTATATTATATATATTACAAAAAACAAGATTTCTCAAAAACTGCTCCAAATTTGTTCTTTAAACTTTTTGTAGGCAGAGTGATAAATGTGCTCTATAAGATGACATAAACGCCATATTTCTATATTCTTTTTTTTTTCAAAAATTTCGTTTTACTTTTCTCTCATGTCGTTAATATTTATACTAGCGGCAATTTGTTCACGTTATTATATTTATGAGTATATGTGCTTTAAATGATGTATAAAGATTCTCAAAATTTCAACCGTTTTTTGTGAAAACTTGTTCAAAATTCCAACTTTCTGAAAATCAAAACGCCACTTTCTGAATGACAGCTCCAATTTTTTTCTTCAAATATGTTGAAAGGATAGCGCTAATTGCACTCTTTAATATGAGATAAAGTTCATTTCGGGGTATTTTTTTAATTACACAAATGTCAATTTTTGAACAATTTTTACGCCGTTGATATGCGCAATTCCAGCTATTTGTAAACATTGTTGCATTTGGAAGTTACAGTACCTAAAATGACTTGAAATGAAGTATTTCTAAAACTCACAAATTTGTTGCAAAAAAAGCCTCAAATTTCGAATTAACAGTAGCGCTTACACGCCAGTTTTATAAAAGCGACTCCGAATTTTTCAAAGAAAATTGCCCTTTAGGACGAGGCATTACTGTTCTGTAATAATCTTAAAATATTTCCGCTCTACAATGAGGAAACCGAAAAATTAAGAAAAAGTCAAAAAATGTATTTTTCGCGGCGATAAATGGGAGCTGGCGAGAGTATGCGGCAAGTCCGTGTTGCTAACCGAGACCAAAAGAAATAGAAAACTAACAAGGCTCTGTCATTCTGTTGCACCACTAGTTCCATCTGAGATAACTCGCGCAGTTCTTAAAATATGTTAATGATATTAGTAAAATTACATCGCCGGATTTTTTGTATAATTTTTCCGAATTCATGTACTATGCAGACAATTAGTCTCTCGTTTCCACCTAACATTATTTGTTCCGATTGAAGTATAATTAAAAATTTTCAGAAAATGTCCACTAGTAGTCAAATTAAAATCTTTGCCACTTTTTTCAAGATAGTTCATTCCATAAGATTCATGTTACAAAGACGTGACTGAAAATCATATTATCGTTCCCCTCTTGTAACTTAGCTACGTTCAAAATGAAACTGATTTCTTCTGAACGAAACTTCTTAAATTTATTTTACACGAGAAGAGGAACGCCACATTTCCCAGCGGAGTTCTTTTTTCTATCTCCGACAATTGTGAGTCTTCGCGGCCGTCCGATTGCGCCGTGAACGGGCAGGAGGCGGCGGAGCGCGGGTCTCGTTTTCCCGCAGAAGCCCTTCGAGACGCCCATATGGTGCGGGCTTCGCTGTCGTGGAGTAGAAGTGCCGCGTACTTAAATTCAGTTGAAATTTGTTTTCCTCAGACTCAGTTCAAACATCGTTATACACTCGATACACAAACGCACGCTAGAAAATGCGGTTAGATGTTCTAGATTCCTTTGTACTTGGAACGCTCAAACAAACGGTCGGAGAATTTCGTAGAAAGATGCGACGGTCCATTTTCAAATTCTTAAAAGGTGTATTTAGGATACGGTTGTTATTTTTTGCAACGGTACTTTTCTCTTTGACTTTTTCATACAATACTCGGATAGTGTATTCATTAGAGGTTCTTTCAATTGAACTTTAGATATATTTGTTGAATTATTTAATATTTGGATCTGCTCTTACTATCGATTTTAAAAATATTTTCTCCAAATAAATTGCTATACTCTAATTAAAGATGTCATTGCCAACAATATTTTTTAATGTAATAGCAGCTTTCGATGGCTTAGCCATCATCATCAGTTGTCTGCTAGATGGAAGCCACAAAACGACTACCGACGACACAAAACGACTGTAGTCGTTTTGTGGCTTCCATCTAGCAGACAACTGATGATGATGGCTAAGCCATCGAAAGCTGCTATTGCATTAAAAAATATTGTTGGCAATGACAACATCTTTAATTACTTTAAAAATGCCAAAGATATCTTACCACAACACCTATATTGCTATACTCTATTCACATCCTTACCCTACGCGAGTATATATTACGTAAAACAGACTATTTCAGAGGCATTTTTACATTTTCGGTGTAAAATTCATACTTTTTGGCGATATACTCCCCAGCACATTCAATATGTTACGTTCATCAGTATGCAGGTTTTATTATTCTCCAGTGTATCAACAAAGTAAGAATGGATTCCACTTCATTTTGTTGTATTTGAAAATGTTGGTTTATTTTTTTATATATTTTCTGTGTTTTTAGACTCTTTGTTTTTACGGCATTAGTGTCAATTACAAATATTCCAGAGTCATGTATCAATAAGTATTTTAAATGGGGAAATTAATGTTGGTCACGGAAAAAAAATTCTTCTTTGAAACGAGTTTTGTTATATGCTGGGATTTAGTGAAAATAATCAGAACTGCACAAAAAATCGATATTTAACTTGAAATTACATTTCTGTCTCATTTAAAATAGGCTGATCATTGCTGACCATGAAATAGTTCTAGCACTTCCAAATATATACATATTTAATCGTCGAACGTAAAGCCATCCTCCGATAAGTTTGTCATTTTCATTCACAGTCATTCATTGCCTTTTATCCCTTTGACCAGGGGACTTGTGCCGTTAGACCTTATGGGTTCGCAGACAATTACTCATCTCGCAATCCGTAGTGTCTCGAGTTACTTAACCTCCGTGACTTTACGGTGCGTGGTTAAGCAATTCGGTTACCGATGCCGGCAGAGCTGTTATTGACGTTCGTGCTGGTAGTACGTACAAAATGATAAGTATGCATTTGCATTTCAGAAGGAGCAACTTATTTGCTGCAGATATTTTCGTGAAGATATGTATTAAAAACCTGGGGATTTCAATGAGTTTTGCGTCTATTTTAATTTAACAGATTGTGTCATTTTCGTCCACCAGGTGTTAATAATCTGTAACGATGTGTCTGCTGAGACGAATGAATCTTAAAAACCAACTTGTGATAAAACGACTTACCTGGAACTGCAAGTTTCTGAGAGACAAGAAAATCACCTTGAAACTCGCAGCAATTTTCCCTTGGAGGTCAATATAAACAAACAAACCGTTAATATTCATTGCGCGTGTTCCTGTGCTCGTTTTTTCGTCAGCAAATTGCACCGAGTTCTTTCGGTGGCAGGTCGACATTATGGGGATTTTCCCTACGGATCTCGCACACGACACGCTGAATTCTGTCGCTGAAGGTCGCCTTTGCGAGAGCAATCGATGGCGAACGTCAGAGTTGCGATTAACAAACGACGTTGCGTAGCTAATGGCGCCAGGTAAACGCGATGTGGCAGCGTCGAGAGAGGGGAGCGGGTGGCAGTGGTGACGATGAGCGAGGCGTTAGATCTCGCCTCCGCTGCACCTGGTCTCCTCGCTGCCTCACCCCTCACCACGCCTCCCCTTGCCCCCTCTTCTCACCAGATCCTCGTCTGGCCTCACCTTGACATGCCTCGCCTCCCCGCACCACGCCTTACATCGTGCCTACATCATGCCACCGTGCCTCGCCACGCCCCACCCTCCTTCACCTTACCTCACCGTACCTCAGCCTATCTATCTCATCCTCTCTATCTCACCCTACCCCACCCTACCCCAACCTACCCACGGCTACCCCACTCCACCCCCTCACTCCACGCCACTTCACCCCACTCCACCCAACCCGCCTCGCCTCGCTTCCCGTCCCATCCCGCCTCGCCTCGAGCCGGTCCGCCCCGCTCCGCCCAACCTCCTTCGCTGTCAGTCATTCCCCCCTCTGCCGAGCACACGCGCTTCCGTGCATTGACGAGCGGCGGTCGCGCTATTGCACCCACGTTCCGGCCCCGTGCGCCCACAATGCGGCTGGCGCGCGACCCGCGCAGCGCGAAATGGAGGCGCGGGCGAATTTCCCATGGCAGATGAAGCGGAATGCGCGTTGCGATAGCAGCCGAGAAGGCTCGCAAGCAATGACAGATTACAGTTTGCAATAAAACACTATAAAATGGATACAAAGATATTCTTACTCAGTGCGTAATCGAAAATTACTCGTTCATGTCCAGAGCTAGGCATGTGTTGTCATGAATGACAAAAAAAGGGGTTTCGAGGGATTGATGCGAAAAGAGATTCGCTAGTGCTGCCGGAGCGGATCGAGGATCGTCGGATGCATTCTCATTTACGTCACCATCCTGCTAGTCGACGCGTTGACGTAGTATCGATAATCAGCGCGTTATCTCATGGCCGCTTGATAAATCACTGCAGGTAATTGGATTGGGTGTTTACAATAGCCCGTAAAACAATCGGAACAATGTGCAAATCCACTCTACATTAGTAATAATAATAATAATAATAATAATAATAATAATAATAATAATAATAATAATAATAATAACTAATAATTTCTCGCGGCCTGCAGCAGAAAAATGGATGCTGAAAAAAAACTTCACAAAACTGTGAAGAAAAACATTGCACGCACAATACCATAATCAAAGAATATAAAAAAACTCGTATAACACTACAATAAATTAACTATTTAACAAAAACAGTCTTCAGGAATACACCTATAACATAGTTTAGTATAGTACACACGGATACACAGTAAACAGTTCTTTAGTTGCCAAGAAAAGAAAATGCTGTTCCATATCACATCACGTGGATAGCAAATATTTGATGTCGGGCGGCTTCTACCTTCGAATGTTGTGGTGGCACGTCAGATGTGCCATAAGCAGTCACGTGTGGAGCTTGTTCAACTAACTGAATGAGAGTAGGAGCTTATTTATCATTGAAAATTACTGAACATATAACTGTAACATTGTGTGTGTTTCCTGTATTTGAGCTTTTCTTCGGTGTGCCCGAATGATTAAATATCATCTAAGAATAGTCTCACTATCAAATGGATGATCATCTCCGAACTTCCGTCAATTCCGTTTTTAAGACTAATAGACTGTTAAGAAAAACGTAAAGCAATATTTAAAAAGAAGTGAAATCGGGATAGGGCATGAGTACGCACTAAGTATCTATTTAAAAAATCAACCTTACTAGCTTTGTGTTGTTGGCGTGTTCGCGGTTTTTGTAGTTTTATTACCCTTAGAGGTTATCACGATGTTCTTGCCGGCGATTTTTCTTAATTCCGAGCTAGTAACCCGCCACGACCTACTCCACCGCGCT
>BOPP01000043.1:2891128-2923586 GCA_017312745.1 Gryllus bimaculatus
TTCCTCCCCCGCAGCGTACTTTCACCAACCTAACGGTTCTGGCCCTCGTGTTAACGACGCCACATAGGCCTGGGTGTGCGGACGATGAGATGATGATGGTCAGGGATGCAAAGACGGCCACACACATTTAGATGTACACAAATGCACCTATGTCCGAAGCGGGAGACCCTGCAGAGTGAACGGTTGATATTACTTAGCCATCTCAGCCGCTTCGATAAAAAGAAAATGACATGAAAACTTGTCTGAATAAGGTGGAAGTTATTGTTCAACACAATTCAACCCACTTTGTGTAGGTAGTGAGTAAGTACAGGAGATTGATTATGTACGATTAATATCACGTGATGCGTGAACCTATTTCACTTAAATGAACTAAGTAGAGCATATTGGATTCAGGTATAATGGAATCATAAATAACATTTTGAATAGTATTTATCATTTCTTTGCTTATTACATTTGTAATTGGGCTTGTCAAATGTACTCAAATCGGATGCAATATCGTCGTAGGGGACGAACCCAGATGCATCAATCGGTGCGTGATCAGGTAAACGGCAGTGAATGAAGCTAAATATTTTATTATTATTCTGCTGTTCGAATCAGATTCGTAAAACGGGTCGGTGTGAATACATTTGAATAGCAATTATTGTAACTTTGTCCTTTGACTGAGACTAAATTCCCGAAAACCGTTCATTCGCATAATATTAAGTCTTTAAGAGGGTTTGCTATGGTCTTGGATAACTCATGCGCGGTAGTGTTAGTATTCTCAGATTGCTAGTAGACTGAATACGTCATTTGATGGATACGAATTGTACTGTCGTTGAAAGTTCAGTGGTGTCCATTCATCTTATTTGTAGGACGCGTGTCATTTGATACAGTAGAACTGAAATAAATATGTTTAATTGTGTCTTCTAAAACAGTGTATAGCTCGATAAACGCATGTAAAATTGAAGGAATGTACTCGTTTAGGGAGGGAACGGCAGAGAATGAAGGAAAAGAAGATTCGCGGGAGTGGCAAATTATTAATACGAAGTTCCAGAAATAATTTTCAATTTGCTGATACGTAACTGTTCTCGATTTTCCACTCACTCCCGTATGATTATTGAGTTCTGTCAGTTTTTTCTTGACCTGTGTCTACGTGGATGAGACCGTCCTTTTAATTGCCTCGCAATTCCACAAGCAAGGCTTAATGATTAATTTGCATTTTAAATCCGAGATGGTTAAATAATAATTATTTATTTATTACAGATTTAATTACTGTTTTCCCGAGGGAGTGAGGTTAGGTCGCGAGGGCAATAACGTTACTGACACAATTCGTCTTCGTGAATGAAGCTGTATTAAATGTGTTCCATGTAGAATATTTTATGTTTAAACCATTTTTACCTAATTGTAGATTAGAGTTGTAAAAACGTTTACATTATTATATCAAAGAGAGTAACAGAGAATAGATTAGTTTAGTAGTATTGCTTCTACGAGATGGTATATTTCAATCTAGACAAACACGAAAGTCTATGTAGGTTCTGGTGAAACGAAAATATGGTTTTCCACATATTTTATACGGAGAATTTGCAGTATGAACATATTGTTGCGTTAAGAATCGAAAAAATTTCGTAACGAATAAAAAATCTTCTGATAAAGGAATGGAGAGTTATGGTATCTATGGCATCCAAGAGAGAATTTCTGTCAATTTATCTACATCGATATTTGTCAGTAATATCTGTATTTCTCATAGTATAGTATACACAATATACGATTAACTAACAATGTAATAAGTTGCTGTAACAACTGTACTAGCAAGAGAGTCCCTTGACCTAATCTATGGCCTGTGAGTGTTTCCAATTACCACTGTATAAAAAATCGTTTAAAAGATTTTCATTTCAATGTTTGGAAAGCGATTCTTTGGGAATATATGAGACTAACATGAAAATCGGTTATGCAAATGTTTTTAACTTTTATATTTTATTTACTTGATTTGAATCTAAAAAGCATAATAATTCCACACAATTCGCGTTTCCTCCTGGAGACACTCTTATTAATGTCTGAGAGAAGTAGCCTAGATACCCGGAGTTGCTCTCCTGTTATTAAAAAGGATAAAGATCGAGGGTGTTTCTGGTAATAAAGGAAGGAACTGTTATTCCTCAACCAACTTCTCGCCGGCGGAGATGTTTATCTCTTAAGTTAAAACTCACGTTGAGTCGGGAATTTCTCTTGCATCGCTATTTGCCCAGACGTGATCTTAGGCACTCTTTCTGGTCTGTGCCGACTGTAAAATGAAACTTCAATTAATAGTGTCAGATCAACATTAAATATTAAAATCATTGATGTAGATTATAAGAAAATAGTTATTTTTGTGTCGTATCTTTAAACCGACAACTCTTGTTTTACAGTCTGTAACACTAATACTGTGGATGATGATTCAACGAATTAAAAATATCGACGCTAGATCAGCACCAACTTTCTCGCATCAGTAAACGTTCCGTCCAATTATAATATCGTAATTTCTGTCCATATTGATACATCTCAACCATCGTTTGTAAAATTCACCGAAAAACACTTTCTTTTTTTTCTTTTTTTTAATTTTCTTGATGTTTACATAGTTCAGTATCATTTACTTCTTTATATGTATTTTGTTGTCTTATAACTATTATTCTAAAATAACATTTAACTAAATTGTCAAATTGTATTATTTGTTGTATTAAGGGATTGAATTAGATTATTTTAGTTTGAAAGATTGTAGTCAGTTATTGCTTTTTTGGTTATTGCATTTAACAAATTATATCCATTTTTAACTGCAGTAATCTAGTGATACACCAAAGTCGTCTTGTTTTATTTTCAGTGTTTATTACATGCAAAATGGATTTAGGCAGTTTGACTTTTGTTGTTCTATTGCTATTAAGAGATTTGTCCTTTTTTAGTGATTTAATTTCACTAATAATCAGATTATATAGTTGCGCTATTGCTTGTTGTATTTTTATGTTTTGTTTAGTTTTTTTAATTGGGAAATTTGATTATTTACAATATTTTAAATTTATTCCAGTTGATGTACTGTGTGTGCACTGCAAAGGCGCGGAAGTGTGGGGGAGGGGTTTGATGTGTTTAGATAACGACTGCTAGGTGATCTGACTCTTGTTCGAAATGAGGAACTGAGTGAAAATTGGTTTGTGTATTAGAAATTGCTATATCTATGATATCCGGATAGATCACATGATTTTCAACAGCATGAGACCTGCCGTATTGGTGGTTCTACATCCCCTGCTTGTATTTTTATCATTGAGGGGTGTTTTGTTGAAGTAATGTTATATTTGTATGATTTATATTAATTTGGAGAGTTTTGTATGCTGCTATAACTGTTATCAGTCTTTTGTGTAATGGAAACTTGATTGCAACTCTTTCTCATCCGGGAGTACATGGGAGGTTGTTTGTATGTTTGGGATCATTTTATGAATTAGTATTAATACGCCACTGTTTTATTAGATTAGAAGGTTAGAAATTATGGACAAAAGTCCATCAATTCTGATTACATTGTATCCCCGTAGGCTGTAAGAAGTATTTGACTGTAAATGAGTGTCCGTTATGCAAGATAACTTTATTAATTTGTCACTTAGAAAAGTGTGGATTCTACTTTTTTGTTTTTAGTGCCATTGACATTACAATTTAATAGTTCTATTTTTTCATTGTGGCGTTGTTCTACAATTATTATTGATAAAAATAATGTGTTTTTACATTATTAATTGTTGCTTGAATGATGGTGTTAATAAAGTTTATTACATAGGAAGAGATAGGGTTTTTGAATGTGAGTATGAGTATGAGTATGTATGAGTGTTGTTATTAGCGTGCATATTGTGTTGTGATGAGTTTTGATTGGACTGATTTCGTGCGTTAGGTCTTGCTTGCGAAATTGGAGTGGAAGTGAAATGTGGGATATTGTTAATAATTTTTGAGTTATTTAAATCATTTCTTTTGGATATTGGTTCCGCGATTTTTTGGTAATAAGAACATTCTTCTGTTCGAAGGCCAGCTCTATGAACCTCCTTGCACAGTTTACAAATAGGAGGAAGCCATTTCTGAGGACACTTTGCAGAATAGTGACCTTAAAGCAATCGATACACGTTATTGAGTTATTGCAATTGTTTTTTGTATGTCCAAAGTCTCAGCACCGTAAGCATTGAATTGGACCCTTTGACCTTTTTTCCTTCAGGTTTTACACTATGTTACAAATCTCTTTAGTTTGCAGGATTAAGTCTACGGTCTCACGTCCGTCAAATTCGGCTGCTACAATCGACATTGGAATAGTGTTCTTGGGAAGACTAGTTAAGCTAGTTAGAGATGTGCCCTTTGCTTTAAGGTATTTATACATTTCTTGTAAAGTTATCGAAGGATGAAGATTTTTGAAAAAGACTGAAAACTTTTTATTTGCAGGATCTTTATAGGTGTGAAATTGTATTTATTAAATACTGGATAGCGTTTCTAAAGTCTGCTATTGTTTTAAACATTAGTTTTACTCAGTTATTGTTGTAGTCTGATGTAAATTGAGTTGTTAATTTCATTCTAATTTCACTGTTTATCTCAGATATGTTGGGAGCATTGTTAACATAGATGGGTGTAATTCTTATGTCTTCATGTACTGGCACTTTCATTTACGTCGCTGAATCTGTTTTCGTTTTCGGTGAGTTTTTCTAAGCGAGCGAATCTGTTACTAACTGGCACTGAGTATGGATCTAGTTCACTGCTAGTGGATTTATTTGGTTGGGAGCTGGAATCCGAATCTCAGTCGTTGTGACCTCTTTTTCCGAAGGTAGAGTTTATGTCGGGGTCATGATTGCTGAAGGAGGCCTTATCTGGTCGCGCCCGAGTTGCGCCGTTTGCTGCGCCGGGGTTACTGGCCTTAGTATTGCTGTTATCGTAGAACAATGTTCCTGCACCTTGCTGTAGGGATGCGTTTTGTTCGCGTTGGTTGCTTAGTACTGGCGATTGTGGCTTGTCGAAGGTTCCCCATAGCTGTGCAGATCTTCGTTTTGGTGGGAAGTGGAAGACACGTCCGTGGCCTTAGCGCCGGCGATGGTGTGGCCTGGGCCACTGTTGAAAGATGTTTCTACATTGCTAATTGTGTTTAGGGTTGCAAATATTAATTGGAATAATAGTTAACTTTGTCACTTAACGTAGTCACTGCACTAAGTTCAATTCACTGTAACTGACGTTTCTTAGCGAACTGTATCAGATAGCATACAACTGAGCTGGTACTGAAGAGCGCGATGTGCTCGCTACAACGGCTTAGAGCAGACCGATCGAGCAACCGCCCAAAATGAGTTATTCTGAGAATTTCACTCACGTGGACTAAAAAAATAGTTTTAATTTTTTTCATTATCGTCTACAATATCTAAAAATCTGAAGAAAATAGTAGAATCTTATGAGACGAGAAATTTCGTCAAAAAATTATTGCCGGTTTCCGATGACAAAGTAGATAAATCCTGTTGCTAAATTTAGAAAACAAATCCTCTACCTCGTGGTGTAGCCATAATCCAAGTTTTGTTCATTCTTCATACCGAAAAATCGTTTGACGGCAAAACGTTTGTCTGTCTGTCTGTCAGTCTGTGTATTCGCCTATGGTCAACGATAGAACTTCAACTGCTCAGCCAATTTTCTTCAAAATTGATATTCCTCAATCAGTCTGAATAATCTCGTGGCTTTGGGAGTCTCAAACAAATATTTTGAGTTTTGAGGGTACTATACATGAAACCTCAAACACTTTTACGAAATTTTCTCAAAAACGACTACACATTTTTATTAAACTTAGTTGTTGAATAGTTCAAAGGACGTTTAGGAGAAATGTTTAGATCTCATTTTTGCTGACTTCCCCGATTTTTCGAAAATTGCAAAGAGAGTTTTAAAACTACAAAATTGAAGATACAGGTTTTGGGCTCAGACAAAGTCTGCTGGACAAAGTTAGGTCTTTAAAAATGCTCATGTACATTTGTTTTGTAAAAGATAGTAGTTGTTGGGTAATTTGCGCTTGAAATGTACGATTTTTTTCTTCTCAATGACCGCTCAAAATTTTTTCTTCAAATTTTCTCTACATACGTAATAAAGAAAGGTAGGAAATATGGCGCTAATTCCATTTCCAAGTATTGCTCTTTCTTTTCGAAAATTACAAAAACAGTTTAAAACTACAAAATTGAAAAATTTTGCCTAAAATGATTGTTGTGGAAAAAAGGCTTTTTAATAAATAAATATAAATAAATAAATAAATAAATAAATAAATAAATAAATAAATAAATAAATAAATAAATAAATAAATAAATAAGTAAATAATATTAAATAAAAAATAAATATAAAATAATTAATAAGTAAATTATAATAAAACTAGGGTGCTAAAGAATAGCACAAACTTTCTCGCAGTATTTAGTTTTCTCCTCTCTTGACTTTCTAGTTTGTCTAAACAAGGATTGTAGTTGTGACTGTTTCTGTTCCCAGATACCTTCTTTGGTACCCAAAGTTTTGTCCCCATTTGTTTCACATTTCTTTCTATTTTCGGCTCCCTGATGCTAGAACTGAATCCACCATAAGCTTATTACTATTATTAAGTGTAAAACCTAGGTGCTACCCGGGTGGCCAAGGTGGCTAATTGGTGTTTACGGACTCAGGTCTTCGAAGAGGAAGTGTCTTGGTGGGTGAATATTGTTTGTCACAATTGTTTTGACGAAGGAAATAATTCATAATTCCAGAAACTTTATTGAAAACCATTTTTAGCAATTCTAATTACAAATAGAATTAATTAAGATAAATGAACTGGAATTGTCTGTATGTGATTTTAGAATTTCAATTTCTAAACAATTTTCACCACTCCTGTTGAATTTGTAACCTCTAGACAAATCAGTTGTGTTTCGGCGCTTATGACTATTATAGAAGTGCCAATTCTCTGTATAACCCAGGTGGCTGAAGTGGTTAAATGCCAGGTTCCGTCCCGCGGTCTTTTGTGTCTGATCCACGGTTTTGTGTTACTCAGATATTCTCCAAACATCCAAAACCAATGATTGTTGGTTTCCCTCAACTAGGTATCTCCCACCAGCGGCACACCGCCCTAGCCGGGACACGCTCTAACCTCCCGAAACTACCCGACATGTGGGGTAGTGTAGTGCATGCAAGTGTAAGTGTTTGTAAGTAAAGGGTAAGGATAGGGCAATGAAGAGGAAGGAAAAATCTCCGCGCGGTCCATGTCCCGTTTGTTAGGGTACTACTCCGACATTCTCCTGGTAATGATCAGTGAAACTACGGAAACTATCGACGTGAGCAGACCGCCGCTAGATTTCTCGCCAGAGAGCGATTGAATTCCCTCCTTCGTCGGAACTCGAACCTAGGACAGTGACATGAATTGATGCCCTGAGCCACCTCTCTCGGACCAAAAACAAATAAACAGTTCCAGTCTTCACGTCAAATTCAAACCATTGTATTATTCCGCATATTCTCATACCAGGCGTTCTAATTGAATTTTCATACTCTGTACGTCACTGCTGACATGTTCACGTCATGCGACAGCAAGAGAGTATGTTATTTGCTGTTCTTAAGGAATGTGCGTTCTTCTTTTTGGGAACCATTTTTTATGGTTTTGGTCAGCAGCATTTCTCTTCTGCCTGCCACTTGTTTATTCTCATTATTATTTCATCTCTCCCCACCTCCGCTTCGTTATCCACTGATGAACGCTTTTGTACTTAGTACATTTATCAAAAACAAAATAATTAGTCTGAGCTTTTACTTTTCTTTTCTTGCCAACATCCCAAATCCTCTCACTGTCTGACACTGCATTTTTGTTATCCCATGTTGATATTGAAACTTCCTTTTGTCAATTAAAGGTCTGAATTTAGACCTGCCGATTGTGTTCTTCAAAAACGCTGATTTTGCAGAGATCTTTTTTTTTCAATTTTAGTCAGTCTGTTGCTCTTTCCTTTCTTCCCTATATTTATATTTTTCTTTGCGCAAATACAATCCCTATCACATCCCGTTGGGCCGTTTTCACGTTTTACATTTGATAGTTGATGCATCCGCAACCTTGGCGGCATTATTTGTTTTTCGTTTGGTCAGCGAAGCATTCATCTGATTCATTCGGAGCTTCTGTCGTTGTGTTTACTTAATTTTTGTGGGATCAGCGCATCTAGTGTGTTCGTCCCTGAAATCATCCACCTCTGCTATTGTTTTGACTGATGGCAACAAGAAAACAGTACTCCTGGCGGTATTTAATGCGTCACTGCAAAATCATCAATAAACAGTCCTGTGCCGTTATCGCCTCTGGGACCCGGGTTTAAATCCCAGTCGATTCACGTGGAATTTGTGGTGAGCAAATTAGGTTAGCGACCGGTTTTGTCGGTGTCATGTTTCCGGTACTTTTCATTGCTATTAACGTTGCTCCATCGACATTCATATAATTTCATCATAAACTACAGTTCAAATTATTCGTTTATATATATATATATATATATATATATATATATATATATATATATATATATATATACATACATACATACATACATACATACATACAGGCTTTCAAGAAGACATTACTGGAGAAGATATTGTGGGCAAGACAAGATTTCTTAAAAGTAGATTGCCTGCTTGTATGTCTCATCAACAAAATACTACGTTGCCAACTATTTCACTAAAAATGTGGCATTCGTCTGTGCCTCTCCAACAGTAAAATTTGTTTTTTATTTTTCTATTTACGTATTTATTTATAAATTGATTTATATATCAAGCTTGTATAGATCTGCCACTTCCCATTTTCACGCCGTGGTCACCAACAACCTATGGAGCAGCTCTCTATTTCTAGCGCCTCTCCGTCTAGTACAACATCCCGCGTTTGCGACGCAAAATCCGCCCTCCGATTAGGTTTGTTGTAATGAAATGGCTCATCGGATTAAATCCTCAGGTCATCATGTATTTGTATTATTCAATTTTGATACATTTTTGGAACAGTTTAAATCTGCTTCCACTAACTTTATTATTTTTAAGTTTAAATGGTACTATATTTTTGAAGTAATGAAACGGGGTTTCATTACGGACAAGTCACTGAATTTCTCTGGCTAACGCCATTTTTCTCCATCTTCTCGTCTTGTGCTGCTGCAGCTTCCCGGTTGATTATTTCTCGTTTCGGGGCTTGTCAACTACTATGGTCAGAAGTCCTGTAAGTATAGTGTAAGTTTTATCAAAAAAAGAGGTGGTGTTTTTCCCCCTCTGGAACGCGACATCCGGCGCTGCACGTCGGTTTGCGGGATCTTCCCAACCAGGTTTCTCCGCCAGCGGGGCACCGCCAATGCCGGCACAAGCTCCAACCTCCCGGCTTAATTCGACATATCTATGTAGCTAGTATCGAAACTTCGCGGGACTCAAACCCTAGAGCCCCCGCCCCCCATCAGAGGCACTGTAGAGACTAAGCAGATGCACTGAGCCAGTGCATTTTTACGTAGTCAAATCGCGTGACACTAGTAAAATAGTAAATTTTTCAAGAACCTTGCGGAAAAAATAATATTAAGAACAATACTTTTAATAGAAAATGGTATATTTAGCAATATTTCATTGAATTGAGTAGATGTTCTGGTAAACAGAAAGAGCATTGTTTTCACACAGGAAAAGAAAATTAGTTACTTTATTTACGAAAGTTTTTTCATTGTCATTTTGTTTTTGTTTTTTGAACATACCATATCATGTACCTTTATTTTTAAATTTTGAGTGATGTGTTCATTATCTGTTAAGCTCAAAGTTTTAAACTAGTGGTACTCATAAAAAATGACTGGTCCCATTTACGTTCAACATTCTGATCAGTCAAAAATTACAAAATTTAGAAATTACATTAGAAAGTGTGTACTATTTTGACCCGAATAGTGTTGACTCCAATGTTATTGGTAATTAAATGACTGTTGTACTATACTCTGTTGTCGTAGTATTCGTTAAGATTTTTTTTACAATATTTAATTTATTGTGGTGTTAGACGACTGTATTTTATTTTTTGTTTTTGGAAAACCATTTTATATAGTTTTGCATGATATTTGCTGAAGCAAGTCACTTCTATGTATACTCTACTACTTATATATACACATACATACATACTATGTTTTTTCCCACCTGTTCACTCTTTTCATATTTTGCAATGCATTCTGATCCTTTGCAATATATTAGAGACATTGATTCATTATATATTATTATACCTAAAATTGGTCGTTTAGTTATTATTTGTTCTTGTAATAGCCGATGATTGGATCGTATTTTTTATTGTGGGGAAATCTTCGACTTAATTATCACTGACCTGATGCTAAGAATCAGATAAAGTGAAGGAAAAGAAATGGTTCGAGAATTTTCTATTGATTTCACAGTTATCCGTGTTCTCAACATTTCATTGTCCAGCAGGAATAACGGTGACAGGAGAAACTTATTATATGTACTACTTAACTTTGTAACTATATAACAAATAAGAATGTAAATGTTCATAGTGTTTAACCAGCGCCCTAATTTGTATCCTTCAAATTTTAATACATCAAATATAATTGAGGGTATGGAATAAAAGCCAATCTTGTCGCCAAAACCATGCCAACCTGAATCGAAAGTCGTCGCCGCTTAATTTCTTTTCACGAGGCATTCTGGGTACAAAACGAAAAATACTCGATCTCCATGAACGATTGAAATTTCGTATCCACTGTTTCACGGGCGTTCTGTACAATACATTTTCGTGTGGTTGAGCGACGCGCATTTCAAAGAACAATATAAGTGCCGTAAATACAGGCAGCGAGGGGGTGGCGTGGGGCGGGGGGAGTTGAAAGAAACATGAAAATAAGCGGGATGAAAGGAAATCTGCCGGTGAGGCGGCGGGGCGACGGCCGGGCTGCAGCCTTTCAAAGCGCCGGGAAGAAGCTCCCTGGGGACAAAGGAGGCTCCCTCTCGCCCCCCCCCCGCTCCGAGAGGTGGGGGGGGGGCACGTCTTCCCAGGTAACTACGAGCAGCTTCTTTACTCTCGGCGCCAGCCTCGCCCGCCGGCCTCTCATTAATTTATTTTCTTTTTCTTTGCGTTTTCGTGTATGTGTAGTGTGGGTGTGAGTGCCGAGGGTGGCAGGATTTTCGACACTAGCTTGTCAGTCAGCTCGGTCGAATTCGCCCTATGTCCGGAGGGGAATTCTAGCTGCTGTGGTTTCTCCGATCAACATCAGGCGAATGCCGGAGCTGAACCCAAAAAAACGGGCCACGGACCGGGTTCGATCCTTCCAACACGCACTGCACTGCCATTCATGCCGGGAGACCGGTCGAGAGCATATCTGTTCCGGGGGGGCGGTGTCCCGCTGGGGGAGGTTCACGTGCTAGGGCTGTGTCCCGCTAGCCGACGGTAGAACGGCGCCGTACCTCGCCAGCCAATGGGGCGGCAGACCGCCGCCACCTCACGAGGGAACGACATGCGCTACACTTACGGCACTAATGACCATAGTAGTAGCCGCGCACAGAACCACTAAGAATCAATCGATCGCGTGAAGGTATGTGTGCACGCGCGTTTGATTGCGTGTTTGTACGCGTGAGCGATTTGGTGCATCTATGTGCGTGTGGGCGAGGTGTGCGCGGTTTTGGTGCGTGCGAATGCACTTGTAGTTGCGTTTCTATGAGCTTGTATGTGCTTGTATGCGCTTTTAGTTGCTTTTGTATGAGATTCTTCGTGTGTGTGTGTGTGTGTGTGTGTGTGTGTGTGTGTGTGTGTGTGTGCGTGCGCGCGCGCGCTAGTTGGTGCGTGTATGTGCGCGTGATGGTGATTTGTGCTTTTGGTGCGTGAGAATAGGCTCCTAGTTGCCTTTCTATGGGCTTGGCTGTGCATTTCTGCATGTGTGTGTGTTGGTGTGCGTTTGTTTCTTCGTTTGTCCGTGTGTCTGTAGTTGTAAATGTCGACATGCCCTTACCCGCTTATGAAATATTTGTGCGTGTGTGTATTTTGTTTGCGCTCACGTATGTGAGTGTTCTCGTGCAAGTCTAAATGATGACCGTTTGCTCTCTAGTGTGGTATGTGTATAGTTCGGCATGAGTGTGTAATTATGTGGGCTTGTCGTGTATATTTTATTGTCTTTGCGGACTTCATAAACGTTTTTTGTGCTCAACTGACTTACAAATATCGTCGCATTCTTTCTTCTTGACGTTACCAACAGCTACGGAAATCATTATTTTTGCATAGGTTATTCATCGAAGTTTCTAGATAATTTCACCTCTACATAGATTCAACCTTTATTCTGTAATTTTCTTTCTCGTCTCAGGAGAATGTATCTATTTTTTTCAACTCCCCGCTCCAATTTTGTTTTCATTTCGCTTATGGATTTATCTGCTTTACCTCTTCGCTCAAAAGAATTTTGCGAGCACAAAGGGATTTGTGCCTCCCCTTTGCGAGTGGGCGTGCAACGTCTTCTCAGGACGCCTGCCTTTGTCGCCGGCCCCTCCGGTCGAGTTACAGTCAACGTGTTTCTCTCGGCGCCTCCTCTGCGTCCCACGCTCTGCTCTGCCCTGCCCTGTAGTTTCCGCCTTCCTTTTTCAACATGACGCTCGTTGCGGATTGTTTGCGGTGCCACACAGTCACCCAGATCGTGTTGTAGCTGCCTAAAAATTAGTTTTAATGATGCTGTGATCCTGCTCTCATTTTAATAGGGCGCTGCACGTACATTTCGTTAATTTTTGCCTATGTCATCACATTTACTCTGTGTTACTTCGTATTTACTTTGTGTTTACTCTGTGTCACGAATCTTTATCCGGCTGTCGTATTATTTTATGGAAACTAGTAGTTTAGAAGAAAAGGCACAATGTATTCATCTATTTAAAATAGTTTCGGGTACAACTTTTCCATGCCTATTATTTACAGGTAGGTAGATTTGTTTTAGTTCGTATCCTGAAAAATTATCACATTTGTACTTGTCAATTTCTCAAGGGGTCTGTTGATACACTCTGCAACACTTTTGAAAGATAATCTTTTTTTCTCTGTAGATACCATTAATCAGTGATTTAAGATGCTGTAAATAATTCATTTTTATATGACGGTAATTTACATATTCGTGTACTTGGTTCTAGGCGATGACATAAAACAACAAGTTTTCTTCCAAAAATTAATTTAATGTTCTTTAAAACTCTTTATTTGAATTTTTAAAGCTTTGTGAAAGGTTTTCTTTCCCCATATCATCTAGTTTGTCGTAAGCTACTTCCTATTGGTTTTTCAAGATATCCAATCAGCTGGTGCACGAACTTTCAGGAACAGTTGAGCGTTTAAATTTTCTCTGGGTTCTGCGGTGTCTGCCTGTTGTCACCTGGAGGATCATTTTACAGACGGTCTCTCTCTCTCTCTCTCTCTCTCTCTCTCTCTCTCTCTCTCTCTCTCGGTCTGTGTGTGTGTTCTTCCATTGTTTCTTCCTCCCTGTCGCATGTCTCGGTCATCGCCCCCGAAGGATACATATCCTTCGCTTCCGTCAACAGGGCGATTACATAACGTCGCTCTTGCCATCTGCAGCCGAGTCACAGTATAACTTGCTCCTCTTCTTCGTCTGTCCTCACCTATTCAAATTCCATTTGATAGCTGAACTTCCAAGTAGGCAAAGGCCTAAATTCGGTTCGATTTCAGAAGCAAACAAACTCACGAAATTGCTGTCATTCAGCCTTCTCTTGCATTTCTGAAGGTCTTTTGTGAGACCTGCTTCACCCATTCACATTCCCATAAATGGTTAGTTTCCAGATTTTGGATATCTATGTTCCTTAGAAACACGTCAAATATTTTACCCGTGTGTAGAGAGTTTTACATGTTTCTGCTATTGATTGTTGTCTTCTACTTCCTTAAAAATTGTCCTTTGTCAAAATGTTTTGTAGAATTTTGCTTCTGACAAGATAGTAGCTTGTCTCAAGTTAGACGATGTACGCAACTTTTTCAAATTCACATATAAATAAGCTTCTGTAATTCGTCCAAAAGGAATAATTATTTTAATGCTTAATTTTATACCGTAGTCTCATGTTCTCGATTGTTAATATCTCTGATATTTTTGTATCTTTCTTTGATACTTTCAGTCACGTAAAACATAGTTTTTTATTCTTATGTTTTATGCACGAATGTCTACGGCTTCAGTTGTTTTGAATATTTCATAACAGATAAAGGAAATTAAAAATAGTGTAACTAATATGTCTCCTTGCATATTCTTTATTGCTTATTGTTTTCTACATCTTCTTTTATTTTAGTTTTGCCAACGTCACGCTTTAATATCGTTTTCTTTCGTCTTTCTTCTACCCGGCTTGTATTCTTCCTCTCCGCTTTGAATAGAATTTGCGCGGGAACAAAGAGATCTCTACCACTCAGCGAGAGAGTGGGTGGAACCTTTGTCTTGTCAGGAGACTAGAATGCCTGCGGCTGACGTTGACCGCACTTTCAACGAAAATTACCCTTCCTCTCTCCTTCCCTCTCGTCTCCGTTTTGCCCTCCTTGTTTTTTCTCTCCCTCTCTCTCTCTCTCTCTCTCTCTCTCTCTGTGTGTTATTTCATTAACTATGCAACTCCCACCGTTCTCTTTCTAATCTCTTTTCTGCTTCTGTTTCACTATTCTTCTAAACCTTCTCGCAATCCACCATTTACACTTTTATTTATCTCTCGATCTCCACTTTTTCCTCCAGTTACCCACCCAAACTTCAGCATATGGACGCAGATATCCTTTCTCATACTAGGCACAGCTTGTGGAGTTCTGTGGGTGGAACGCTTCCCGCGCCTGGTCAGGTCTGATTAGCAAATAAAGGTCTTTTTGATAAAGGTCTAGGGTCATTGTACTACCTCTTTATTTTCGTCCTCCCGTTTATCCTTCTGCTTGTAACGTCTCCTACGCTCCACGAACATATCACGAATACATGCCATGGTCATCGTTTCCTAAGCCTTCTGCCTGCATTATGAAAGCCCGCTTGCATCCCGTGTGGTTTCCCTCTTGAGTTCTAGAATGAGTCCGTCCGCGTATCAGTATTTTGAAGATCGCCCTTTTGCTTTCGAATATAGAGCCCATGAATAAGAAAACAAATACATGCTCCTCTTTACGTTGTACATTTTCTTTTATACTGGTAATGTAACACTTGCACAGCAGGAGTAAGGGTAACAGTCAGCTAATTGTTTTGAAATGAAATTGTATTGAATATTCATAATTTATCGGAACTGATTTCAATGTATTCCTTGGAGTGGCGCGTGTATAATGATGTATACCTTGGATGGACCTCGCGAATGTCACAACAGCACTTGCCTATCCGGGAGACATCTCGTCCAGGGCGTAGGTGCCAAAGTTTCGGTCGCCATTCTGCGACCTTCATCAGGGCGTAGTTATTGCTGTAGTGCGTAGTTAGTAGTGTCGCAACAATACCGTGACAATCGGGCCCCGGATCGCGCGCGATCTTTCCTTCCCTTTCCTTGCTCTACCCTTCTCCTTACCAATCTTTCATCCACTACACTATCAGATTAACTACTATATTATTTTCTTCTTCTCCACATATTCCTTCTTTCCCTTCCCGTTTTCCCTATTTTATTTACTCTTGGTAGACTTCCTTCTTTTGTTGCTCACTCATCAAGCATTCGTCTTTAGCTTGAGCTTTCAGTAAAGCGCAGTTTCTTGTGAAAAAGCAAACCGGACATCCTGCTACCGCTGCTTTTCACCGCACCTTTCGTTTTTGTTGTGTGCATTCATTTTGCCCATTTTATTTGCCCCCCCCCCTCATCGTACTGGCCCCTTCTCCGGACAGAAGCCTTTCTCGGAGCAAAGGCCTGCCCCCACGCCCCATCTCCGGGAGGGCTCGGCGCTGCGTCTTTTCAGGTGAATGGGGCGCGTGCCGCCCCCCCCCCCCCCTGTGCTCGTCTTATTCAGCGGCAGCCTTTCTGCTCGCCGCCGACGGCCTCGTCTGGGCCACTGACCTACAGTCTGCCGCATCCCACCTTGCTTCCCCATCACGGGCCCTGTCGTGTGCAGGCGGGGCCTGCCTCTCTTCCTCGTCGGGAACGACCACCCGCTGGGCGTGGCGAAGATATATCGGAGTATTTGGGTCCTCTGCTTCTTTTAATAGCACATCTGTCGTGGAATATTGGGACAAGGTTTCAGTAAAATCGGTAAATGTGTTCTTCGGTTTACAAGGACGATGAATGGAGGTTGCGGAATTTGGCTTCCGCACTGTGGGCCCGATTTAAAACAAATGTGGGGCGGAGATGCATTTCTTAAATTTAAAAAATCGTTCAATATGATAGACATTTATGTAACTAGTACATTTCCAAAGTATACAATTGTTTACAGAGAAAGATCCGCTTATTGGCATATACAATACTCTGGTAGATTTCTTGTCTTTAATATTAAACTCGGACAAGAGAACTCCCCGGCCCGACGGCCATTATTGCCCCGACGGCCATGTTGTGGGACGCACTCGTAGCAGTGATGCAGATTTAGATGCGATGGATGTTGAACAACAAAGATTATACATATCTTATTGATACTGTCACTGAGAGAGGACGCCCCCTGAAAATCCGTTTGCCTCTATAATTCTCAGACCTTACGTTTCCCAAGACATTGTCGCATTCATTTTTCAATGCAAGCCAAGCTGCCTTCTCAGTATCGGTCAGCAACTGTTCAAAGGTAATACCTCTCATTAAGTCACAGATCTGAGTCCCAATGAAAAATCCCTTCTTTAATTTTTGCAGTTCTGAACGCAGAAGATTAAGATACCAAAATTTGAAAACCCTGGTTATGTTTGTGCGTTGGTTTTACATACTTCTGATGGAGTAGTGGTAACAGCGCGTCACAACAGATTCATGCGACACATACTTTTCCCCAGCATAGAAAATTACTCTCTCTGCCTGCCCTCTTACTCTTACATGCCACTCTTTGACTACATAGTGTTCTTTTTTTGCCCTTCTTACCCAGTGATACAAGATACAACAATATTTTGTGTAGCCTGTCTGCATTCCTAAAAGTCCCCGATCTTTAAGATCACCTGAGATTTTTCATTGGTGATTCGAGTAGCCAGTATACTTCAGCAGTAGCGTCAGGAGTCTTTTGCTTCTCGTACACTTCTCGTACAATGTATGGTTTTTGTAGTTCGAAAAATTGCAATAACGTTTTGTAAGAATGTCTAATTGTCTGGTTATTGTCTTTCCCATTTTTTATTTCCTTTTTTATGATCCTTCGTAGTCAATTTTCCTTTATATTTTTGTTCACATTTTGTTTCTTGACAGATGTCTTATCGACGTTATTTTCGGTGATATATTTCACAAGACATATTCCTGTATTGCTTTCAATTTAGAAGAAAGTATTAGAGGGTTTGTATTGTTCTCGTCAATAGAAAGTCCAGAGAGTGTCACATAATAGTTTTACTTTCTCGCATACTACTGTACTAAGTATTACATTCTCTATGATACTTAGTGGTATACAGTTATGTAAAGCTGCAACGAAATACGGCGTTTTTTGTCAGAAAACTGATGAATGATATGGAGCCCTTAGACTGAAAAAGTGAATAATTCGTACAGGTGTATGTTGTAACTTATTTCCTTTAATACGTTGTGTATGCATACTCCACGTTTTCTGGGCCCTTGACACCGAAAAATGCGGCAAAACTTTCGTCAGTCGGTGTCTATGGCAAATGCTGTAGCCTGAACCGAAGACAGGATTTTCACCAAAATTGATATTCCCGACGAATCTGGCCGATATTCTCGCCCTTTTTGTCAAAAACTCAGCTTCAGTGTTTTCTCGAATAACTCTTGCAGTTACAAAATTTTGTATAGAAATATCGGAATTTTTGATAATAGAAAAAGTTAAAATTTTTTTTTGTGTCTTCTTACAGGTACAATATTGGTGATGGAGATTTTTAAATAAGATATTTTCTTCAAAATAACTGTTTAGGTTCACTTTTCATTAAAAACTTCTTAATTCTAGAAAGATACTGATGATCAGCTTATTTTAAGCGTGGGAAAGTTGTATGACAACTCAGACGTTTGGTCTAGCGGTTCATTGAAGTGCTTGTGAAAACAAAGTATATGAGTTTGACTCTGAACATGGACGAAACATTTTTGCGAGGTTAGATAGTATTTTTCAATTCCATGACCGTTTCATATATTGGGAGAAAGTGCCTGCTATTGTAGCCCCACGAGTTTACTACATTATTACGTTACACTGTTATCACTATTACGACCTATTTCAAATGGCCAGATTTTTTATAAAAGTAGTTTGCTGAAACGAACATGGTCGTAAAAAAACGTTTCATGAAACAAGTGTGTTGTGCGCTGTCAAATTGTTTGTACTTTTTTTTGCCTCGTTGTCTGTGGGTAAACTGTGTAGTAACATTGCTGTTTCGCCTTTCGTTTTACACTATGATTATAATACAAAGTGACTAGATACAAGTCAAGTTACTTCAAATATTCATCTGGAATATCGCTTCTTCGACCATTCACTCCCTACCATATTCATTTCAATTTAGTCAATACACTTTTGAAGAAAATAACCTAATCTAACCTTCGTAAGCAAATATGGCACAGTTTGTTGTCGTTTGACCTTCGCTGTCTTGTCACCAGTTGTGTTCTTCTCGTCAGATGACTGAATGGCGGCTGGCTGAATTTGAAAGAATTCTGAAAGCGTTACATATAGAACTTAATTTAGTGTCCAATTCATTCAAATGGACGTTCCGTTTTAGGTTTGACTGAATTGAAATACCTAAATAATATCAGTCAATGGCACACCGTTCATTTTCAGTGGAGTACAGAGCTGTTTATTTGAAATGGAAAACTGCAATGAAACAATTCCTTTTCATTTAATATTAATACTACGGCATCAATTATAAATACTATGGCATCTACTATAATTACTACGGCATCAATTTGAAATATTGAATATTGTACTATTTACGGTTTCTTTATTACAAAGAATATTCGTATATCTGCAAAGAGAACTGTTCTTCCGCTTGTAATTGTCGTGGGTATATCGTTTATTAGGAAGAGAATTGAGCCTAAAATCGATCCCTGCGGGACTCCATATGCAATTAGCAAAGAATCAGAAAGGTATTTTTACTCTTTGCGATCGTTGTTTAAAGTACGAACATAGCCAATCTGGAGCAATACCACGAACGTAACGTGTACAGCACTGTGGGACTCACGACTACACAGCTGACGCGCCCGGAAAAATTAATAAATGAATCGCCTACGAAACTCCACCCGCCATTTTCCTAGGGAGTTTTAGTAGAATTGTAACGTCTTGGCCTCTTCCGCTATCAATGGACATTATGCAAAACTATGGACCCGGGAATTCGGCCACTAGAATTCTTATCCAGGCAAAATATTTTGAGAGATTATAGAGCAGAATTGGACCTAGCTGTACCGGACTCTTCCATAATGAAACATGAAGTATCTTCTCCCTGGGAAAGACCGGACGGCTGGCTCCTCGGGCCATTGGGCGCGCCACGCGATGCAGCCGTTTTCATTGGATGTTAGGCAGTTTCAACGCCAGGCGTAAAGAGACATCCTTAAGCTCTATGGATCACGCGACTAACGACTTTATACGGTCTTAATAAACAACGTTCAGATGAGTTTTAGCAATAGCGACACTGCGTTACGCACTAAAACCAAAAAAAAGAAAAAGAAGTTGCATAACATGTGAAAAAGGCTAGTGGTGAGACATTTAAAACACAATACGTGTTAAGAGTGTAAAAAATTTAAATTGTGTACGGAGTTTTAGATCTTGTGCTCTTGCGCGGTGAGTATGCAGTATGGAATTTTGAATCAGTTATTCTCGAGAATGTAGGGAATATCTTAAAACTGTGTTCGTTATGAGCATAAGACGTAACCTAACCCAACGATATTTTTCAATTACTTTTTCGCGAATTTATCTGTTTAGTTTTATATCTGCTTTAGCTTCCAAGACGGTTTCCTGAATACATAGGCTAACCTGCGACCGTTTACAAAGGCGTCTCGGCCAGACCAATTCTCGACAAAAGAAATATTTTTGCAATGGATTACTTTCATTTTTTATTTTTTCTTCAAAGTTTTGTAATTTTTTAACTTTTAGACTAAAATTGTTTGCTACAATAAATTGATCATCTCATAGAACAGAAAATAATTAAATTGTTTGAAATTTTAAATATCATTTCCATCTTTCTTTAAATAATCAAGCCTACGTGTGTCTAAAGTTGTATATATCTTCAGTTGTTTCTCTGTGAATATATTTAAATGTCTGCCTTTTTTACTTTCTTCCCTTATTTCGTAAGCAGAAAATGTATTGTAATCGTGCGCCACAATTTTGCGATATTTTGACAAAAAACTTATTGCCGCGCCCTAGTAACGAGAAAGTAGATAAATCTTCATTCTGAAGTGATATAGCACAATTTGATAATTGGTGCCACCTCGATGTTCGCTTGGAACATCTTCCCATTCTTGTGGTGGCGTGAAGGAAATATTTGACATTTACATCTCCAGCATTTTATTCCTGAATACTGTATGTAGACTTTTCTGACGGACCACAGAATGGATTGCAGGGAGTTTTCCTGTTTCTTTCTTTTGATCACATATTTGCTTTGTTTTTAATTCTCAGTATTCTTTATCATTATTCATCGTCATTTTCCTCGAATTATGGGCTAGAGCGAATCAATGCGTTCCCTTTGCACACTCTAACTGAAATTTCTTCGCTGTTGGTGAATACATACCAACATTCTGTTGAATAGAAAGTAAGAAAGCATTTTGAAATGTAACATACTTCCTCAAAAATGAAGTTTGAAGAAAACTATACTTTTAAACATTTCTTAGATTTTCTGTAAATTTCATTCAAGAATTTGTGAGGTTCTAAGAAATGCTTATGCAAAAAATCGATCTCTGTTTGTGTACATGGATGTCATAGTGAAAATGAAATTATTCCGTTTCAAATGATGAAGAATTTTGTTGTATAATGAAGAGACTTTAAGTAAAAACTGTTGTGTAAGTTAGGTATAGAGACCGAAATGGAATTTTTGTTAGAAAGTGTCTGGTTAAATCGCACATTAGCCATGTGCCGATTAACATGTAGAGATTAAGATAACAGTAAGTTCGGGCTTCATCTAACTAATGTTGGTATAAGCAAGAGGTGCTCGCTAAAGTAACATGGTTTGTTCAGTCTACGCCGCATTTTGTGTTCGCAATAAGTATTTTGGCATATGCATTCGAAATTAATAGTGGTGCATCACAAATGCTTCATATCATAGGGCTTCATCCACTCTGGCGGATGGTGTATAGTATCAAATAGATCTTTTAAGAGTTTTCATTTGAATGAGATATATTTAATTATTTATCAACAAATAAACATAAACCAGTTCCTTGCAACATCAAAAACGCTGGTGAACAAAACTACACAAAAGAGTTTTTCAAACAGTAAAACGCTCACTACTCAAGAATAACTAATAAAATGTTCTGATTTAACACTTCAACAAATTTGAAAACAAAAATAATTTTCACTATTAGAGCAATAGCATAATATAGTACATAGGAATATATAGAACAACAGTTCTTTATATACCAAGCTTATGAAAAAACTTGCCGTTATATAACGAAACACGTGACTAACAAATATTTCATTCATTCATATACAAATATAGCGTAACTCGTATACTACTAGTGATTCTACAGAATGTCACCGATATTCTCGTACCAGTTAGTTTTCTATATTCTTTGATGTAGGCAAGCTTGACATTCTTGCCCCATCCTACTGCTAGTTGGCATCGATCTCCGCCCAAAGTACACTTTTTTCAAGATTTTCTCAATTCTTCGGTTTCTTACTAGTATATCCGAAATATTTCTTTAAGAATATTAAAGAACACGAAAACCTCGACCTATATGGAAGTTTTTGTTAAAAACTTTGGAGCCGTTTGAAAGAGAATGGCGTTTAAGCGTTACTGGAAGTACGAAATTTCGAACTTTTTCATAGAAATCTTTTGAGTTTTCAAAAGAACTGCATTGAGGTCATTTGAAGCTCTTCCACTGGCAGGAACAAATCGCTGCAAGTGTACATTTTAAAGGCGTTAGAGCTATTTAAAAAATATTTGTATAATAAAAAACAACAAAGGTATAGAGCAAAATTAATTTTATGTCATTTTAAACAGTAAAATTCCATCTATTCCTTACGAATAGTTTGAAGAAAATATATGGAGTCGTTGTTGAGAAAATTATGTTTGAGCGTCTCAGAAAATGCGGAATTTTGAGCATGTTTTTACAGAACTTTTGAGTTTTCGAGAAACTTTACAACGCACCATTAAAAGAACTTGCACAAATAATACAATAAATACAATACATGTGAATAAATCGCCGCTAGTGAAAATATTAACGGCGTGAGAGATTACTTACAAAAAGTATATTATTTTATAATTTGAAAAACTAAACAAAGGAGCAATATGATGTTTATGTCATCTCGAAGAGTATATCTAGCATTATCCCAATCAAAGGAAAAAATTTGGAGTGGTTTTTGAAAAAATCTTATTTTTGTTATTTTTTTAAAAAGTGCATACATTGCACGCGATATTTCGCGAAAAGTACTAACAGTTTCAAAAAACGTACATGATCTTGATGAAAGAAGTAAATGTGGAAAACACATTTTACATGAAGGATTTATTCAATTTGGAAAAAAAATGCATGGAATGCATTGTTTAGGCGCTTATTTACGTACACCAGGTGGACGGACGGATGTTTTGAAGGAAACAACACTTTTTTGGTATCATTGAACCCCAAACGTGTATTTCTGTTGAATTCTCGAAATCGATTTTCCGCAACGCTACAAAACTTTCTCTATACTACGTATATTACTCCGTACATGAGAAAGTAAATTTCCAAGCCGGATACAAATCTCAATATCTCAATCCACAATGCCTTTAAATGGATTTTGAGTAAACGTTAGCAAAATGTGGAAGATTCAAAGCTGTTGTATATTAGAGCACTTGATTTTTATGGAATTCTTTGCTCTAAGAAAGTTGACTCTGCACATCTTTTAGGTATTGAAATGCATTCGATCCATAGAATTAGGTGGTATTTAGGCAAAGGTTGCTGAGAATGCCACCCAGTTGCGGCATTCTCTATCGCATACAAGTTTTTACATTATTATTTGTACAGTTGCAATAAAGTGCATACCTTTATTACAATAGTTAGCCCCGTCCGTGAAATCTTTATTGAACCTATAATTCAGCGAGACTGCGGACGATAATCTCGACAATAATTTTTATTCTCTTTCTGGACCGGCAATGTCTACACGACCAGGAGACTTTTTCAGTAGTTTCATTTCCACTGTTATGTATTTTGTTTTTACACCAAAAGCTTTACCTACCAAAGATAATGAATAACCTGAAATGGAGAACTTTGGTATTTGCAAAAGGAGACTAATATTTAGTCGTAGTGTCCTTAAATTTCATAGCAATATTATAAACGTGCTATTCTTATGTACTATCGATATCCTTTTTTACTGTATAATCTGTGCTATATACATCTATACCCTATACAAGGAATCGGTACATGTTCATAAAATGAAACGTTCGCCGTCCTGCCGGACAGTGACAAATTATGTTCGTGAAGTGAAAGTAGATACTCCCCTTTCGCCCTATTCGCACTAATTATTAGGATCAAATTCTCATCTCATTATTAGGATTAAAATTATTAGGATCAAAGAGTCTAAATTAATATTGATTATTCTTCGAATGCAGTTAGTTGTATTCGACATTAAACTCACTAATGGTCTGATGCCAATTGTCATTGTGATCTGTAAGTGCATTTTTCCTATTTATTTATTTGAATTAGTTTCACAATTTTAATGAAAATAGATGAAAGTATGCGAGTCCTGTAGATATGAACTTCTTTCATGACTCACACGAAATCTATAACATGCAGTAAACTAGTACATTAATGATTTCAAAATTTACACTTCTTTGAAACAAAGAAATGTGTCACCGTCAATAATATTCTTATCTACGTGTCTTATGTTTCATTACTCCAGTGAATATTCATCCCTAAAATTTTCCCTCCACAACTGGGCCAATTACTGTATTTTGTGGGATCATCTGGGAACGCACTTCGAAGAGAACCTTCTCAGTTCAAAATATAACTCTCCCGCGAACCGTCTTGCGTCAACCATGGTTGACAATCGGCTGTCCTGGAATACGCACTAATAAGAACTGCTGCGTACTCTATAACAAGAGGGCAGCATTCCCTACCGCGAAATTAAATAACAAGCTTGAGTTTTGGTTTTCCGTCTGCTCGTCTGTGGGCCTTCGCCGAAGCGCCGCGCCCCATGACGTAAAAAGACGCACCTGCACTCGCCCTCTCTCTCGCACTCGCCCCTTCCATACCCCGGAGGGGAAGGGTGGCGACCGACGTCACGTTGCCTAGCAACATGCTCCCGCCGCTGCCGGCTCCACCACCTCCACTCGAGCCGACACGGCATCTCCACTGCCTCGGCGCTCGCTCCAGCCCCGCTACGGCTACCTCCGTTTCTGTCCGCGGCTTTCCAGTCGTCCGCGCCTGCATAGCTCGGCCCTCCACAAAGCGCGGTGCGTGGACCCTGTGGCGGAGGCGAAGGCGTTGGCGATGGCGGAGGCGGGGCCTGAGGTGGGACGGCGTTGTGCGGGGCGGGGGCGGGGCGGGGGTGGGTGCGCCGGGGGCGTCTAGCGGACGTCCTCAATGGCGCGCCCCGCCAGCGCCCCGCCAGCGCCCCGCCAGCGCCCCGCCAGCGCCCCGCCAGCGCCCGGCCGCATCGCCAGCGGTGCGTCTCCGCTTGCGCGCGGCTGGGCGAGGGCGCGGGGATCGTTTTTCGATACCAACAGGTGCCGCGTGCGTAGACCAGACGGCGGGGGCGTGTGTTATTCGACACTGTTCCACGAAAGGCGCGAAGCCGTCGGCCGAGATGTGCTGGTTTAAGGTTCGGCGAGGACTGTTTGGGCGTTTTTGAATTTTTTGACGATGTTCCCTTCGAGGCAACTCGAGAGATGAGGTTGTATTTTTAATAAAATTACGACGAATTTTTCGGAAATAGGGGAACTGATATTTTTCTCTCAAAGTTGTTACCATACTGTTTATATTTCCATCCAATTGTTAAATTTCTTAGAATTTTGGGTCGCTAATCTTAATGACTTACAATTATAGCACGTCTCTAGCGATATTTTAATGGCTTCTAAAATACCAGTAGTAATTTCTGTTCGCTATTGCAAGGGTTTCTGTAAATGAAACTACCTCGTTGACTGCAGGAGGTAGTTGGGTACAATAAAATCACATCTGATTTATTTCATGATAGATTTCTTCAAGAAAATCACTTGTCCCTTGGCTGAAGGCATAAAAGGCATTGACTGCGATGTGAAAGGCAAAATAAATTCATGGCTGGTTTCTCCACATCGCTCAATGCCGAAGAGGGATAGATTACATGTTGCGAAGACGAAAAATGTGGTGCTAATTAGGGGCTTTCACCTTGAGAGGTTTTGCTACGTTGTGCTATACATTTTCAGTATTTCATTATATCATATCTGCATAGTCTATATTTACTCAATATAATCCTTTTGGAGTTTAAGGAAAGATCTGCTTTTTTACGGCATTATAGTCATATTTTGAGTGGACTATAATGAATGTGATGTCTTTCAATATTCATTATTCTGTTATTGTAAATAATAATATTGATGTTTATAAGTTTCTAATGAATGTGTTTCTATTTATCTTAAAGTTAAAACAATGTTTGAGTAAACCTAAAAAACATTTTTACTCAATTTTGTGCATATGAGTGTCATCTCACACAAAACATTTTCTCCGGGTTTATATTAATGTGTTTCATTGCATAATTTTGGTATAAAATCCTATCATTACAACAAAACACTTTTTCAAATAGTATGGGAGTCTTCAGTGGTGATTCGTGCAAAATTTGAAGTTGAAATAAGTTGTGGTCTTCTTAGCTCTGAATATTTTTGTCAATCAATCGATCTTTCTCCTAAAAAAATTAGATCTGCTTATTTTGCTCCACACTAGCTAAACTGAAATATATGCATGAGCCATGTATGCATGTGCACATAGGGACATACTACACTGAATGGCATTCAATATGTCCCAATGGAGACGGTTCGTTTGTGTAATGAACGTAACATTCGGTGTTTGTAATAGCAAAATGTGATTGGGAAAGAAATTTTGAGGCATAATGAAATAGATTGTAGAAAATTTGATTCCATCCTACGCAATTGTCTGCTCGGTTGTCTAACGTGACATCCGTCTAGGGGCTCTGGTGCGAAATCTAATGCAGAAAATTATATCTTATTTTATAATACTGTTTCGGTGTTCATGTCGCATAACGTTAAACATTCCGACATTCTTTATTGTTCGCTTAATCCATGTGGTTTTCATTTTGAGATATGCAATGCGCATTTATGATTTGGAAGAATAACATTTTTTTCATTAGACTACATTTATCCTCTCTGTTATTTTTCGGAATTCGATACAGCGTACTGAAATTTCATTGAGAAAGAATGTAGCGTGCCGCTAATTTGATATGAAGTATCCATCATTGAATGATAGAAATTTTACACATTTCACAATTTAATCTAGAATTGTAGCACGTTGCAACTAACTCATTGTTTTTCGATACTATTTTTATTGTTGTTGTTATGTACGAATTAAATTCTGAATTTAAACCAATCATAAATATTTTTAAAGGTGCTAATTAATCAGACACGTTTCTCGTAAATTCGGAGAAGATTCTAACGTATAAATATTGTTGTTTTCATTTATGTATCTAGCGTTTGCTGCGCAATCTATGGGATCCCAAATATACTACGTGGAGCACGTCAACATTTTGTAGTGTATTATTATTTTATTTGCTTATTAGAAAAAGTATTATCTTAAGAATACGACAATTAAGGGAAATAATTATTGTTGTTACTAGCGGTGACGTAAACGTTTCTTTCCAAATCTATTTTACAGCAGACACATGTAAGCTTTTCTCAAACAGGTATGCATGATGCCATAATTGTCACGTTGTTAAAACTTACGTAATTTTGGCAGTGGGTGCGAAATTCTATATTTGTTAATTCTGAGCTCTCACATTAAATGTAACGTCCTGAACAGTCGCACTCAGAGCACCAATGCTCTTCCAATGCGTAGTTTGCGTCCTTCTTTATTTTCTACGAATCCTTCAAGAAACGTCCCTCGGTATACTCCATCTGCCTAACACACAATGGCAGTTGTTATCGGAAAACGATTGCCAACCAAATGGCACGCGTAGAACCTGGAAACGCAGAGCAAACAGACACTAGCCTGAAATATCTCCTCTTGAACGAGTGGTGGCAAAATAGCGACACCATAAAGACCCCAGCGTCTGGAGAGGAGCTCTGCTCGAGGGAGCTAATGCTACCTACTTACACATTGAAAAATACATTGCATTTAATTAATCTAAAAATGGAAGATCTAGGTACAAAAAGGAGTAATGTATAAATAAGGGCAATTGTTCCTTTGCTAGAGGTTGCTTATGTTCGAGAGAACCTGATCCGAACGATTAAAATGTTTTTTTGTTGCTCACTTGGATCAGCGATTTCATATGAAAGCGTGTCAGACAAATGTATTTAATCAACTTGTTTCAAAAATAAAAGTTTTCTGGCTTCGGCCAGTTCACGAGGAAAATAGTTTCAATGGCTCAAGGCTTTCATTAATCACTGCATGTACTACATACAATTCCAATGCAGTTGTCTTTAGAAGTCAATTTCAGCCTCGAATTTTGCAATTTAATTTCTGACAACTTCTGCATCTTTAGGAATTGATTTAATCACATCTGTTTTTCTTCTTTGACAATATGGTGGTGCAGTGTATGTATGATGATTATTGTTGAGGGTATTATTGCTGATGCACTGAGTTGCTGAATGTGTGCTTCAGAAAATGATAAATGTTTGGGTGTTCAACTGTTTAATCAGTTGGAAGTCTGTCATGAGACGAAGTATTTTGCACCAGTAAAACAAGCATATGGAAGTAGTTAATATTTAATTGAAGTATCCCGAGGAATAACGGAGGCACTTACTCCTCTTTAAAATCACTCGTATACATGTGCAAACAATCCACATTATTGAAATAGAGAAATTGTAAGTTCCAGTCGTTCGTTATTAGAGAGCTATCCTGTTGTCGAGTAAGAGTTACATCAACCCGAAAGTGTCAAGGTGGGATGTCATGGTTGTTTTTGCTTTTCAGTCACAGAATAATGTTCTTGTAGCTCCTCGAAGATTTTCCTTACTTGTGCGTACAAACATGTGTAGCTAGGATGGTCAGCATATTAACGGAGTTTAGTTAAAACCTTTGTAGATAATGGGTTTCATAGCAGAGACGAAGTATTTAAAGCTAAAGATACTTACAAAAAGCGTTGCTATGGCAATGAATGATCTTGAATATCAGTGTGATAAATATATTATACAACTAGAATTCTCCTCCAGGCAGCGGCTGAATGCGCTGTTTAGGTTGTGTCGAAAAAAACGTCAACCCTAGGACCTCCCGGTCCGAAGCACTGCAGACATGTATTCATGCCCTGAGCTATCAACTCGGTCACACAGAAAAGTTGGAAAAAGTGAAAGGAATTTTGTCGTCAAGGCGTGGTGTTACGCAATTCCTTTTAGGTCTTTACTAGGATTTTACGATTTTTTTATTGTGAACTGAATACAAATACCAATATTTGGACAAATGGACATCTGCTCAATGCAAATCTATGCAAGGCTGTCTCAACGTGCTTAAATCTGGCGCTAGTACAGATTTCCGTTCTTTTTTATTGTTTAAATTTAAAATCCACGTTTCTCGACATCAAAAATCGAAAACGGATAGTGGTTATTTAAATTTAAAATGAACATTTTTTAAACGCGAATGAGACAGAACTGGAAATAAAAACATTACACCCTGCAGCAAATTGATCTCGGGCCTGTGAGAGAGGTGTTGAAAGCAAGCTGCACTGACGAAAATTGAAAGAATGAAGTTGAACTAGGTTGCTTGTTGTTCTCCGCTGTGCCTTACAAAATTGCTCCTGAGATAAATCGGGAAAAGCTGCCCAGCGCCATAATCTTTTTTCAATATGGAAACATTTTGTAGCTACTGTCTGGTTCAAACAAACAAACAGAAGAATTCGTGAACTTTTCTTAAAAGTATTACGTTCAAATGTGTTTTACGAAACCAAATAATTTTTATTTGTTCGTGAAATTTTACGCTGTAAAATTTCGAATACAACTGCATGGAATATTTGATGTGAGAATCAGAAGACATTGGCATAATTAACATTTCATTATATATTTTTTACTTTCTCGCACTTCCTTCGTAAGGATAGAAAGTTATGAACACGTGCGCCTGAAAACGGCGAATTTTCAGCTGCAAACGTCTTCTTGCCTGGCCCTGGTAATGAGAAAGTGGATAAATCGTTTTGTGGGTATTTCTTACGGAAAAATCGATTGCGGGGAAAACATCTGTCTGCCTCTGCGTTCGTTCATCCGTCCGTCTGTGGCCAACGCTAGTGCCTGAACTGTTCAGCCGACTTCCTCCAAAATTGATATTCTTTGATTGAACTGATCGAACTCGAGATTTTGCGAGTTTCAAACACATATTTTGATTTTTAAGGGTACTTACCATGAAGCATTAAAAGCATTTTCAAAATTTTCTCAATAATGGCTCCGGATTGTTTTATTAAACTCTGTCCTCGGAGAGCTAAAGGACGCTCAAGAGGTTTGTGCAGTTATCATATTTGTGTAGGTCAGATTGGTGAAGGTCTCATATTCGTTGAAATTCCAGATTTTTCGAAAATTGGAAAATTAAATTTGTTGGGGGGCGTCTTTCTCCAACTATACTATTGTGTAGTTACATATATATATATATATATATATATATATATATATATATATATATATATATAATGAAATAAATTTTAAAGATGAATCTTGCAATAAGGTTGTGTTCAATTTTTGGAAAATATAAAAAAGTTTTCTTTAACTTTGCACGAAATATAGGCAACTTTTTAAATAATATTTTTCTCAAAAAAATGCTCCAATTTTTTTCTTTAAAATTCCTCCTCATATGTATGAAGAGACGGTAAAAATATTGTGTTTGTGCCATTTTCGGGAACTCTTCATATTATCAAAGATTGGAAATGTGAATATTTCAAAACTACAAAATGGAAGACAGGGATTTTAGCGTTAGACACCCTGGTAAGAAGCCTATGCCCGGGAAATGAAATACAAGGCATGGAGTCAATATTCCGGGTGATGTTGCTCGATCATCTCAGATAATTATTTTCCTCAGTTCGTCAATAGAACACATATCTCTAATGTTTTACATCAAAAATGTTAATGAAAATTGTTCGTATCTCAAAGAATTCAGTGTACCTGTTCACATTTCTTCGTAGAAAATGTTAAAGAAAAATTGAGGCGTTTTTAAAAAGTTTTGTTCACGTGTGTGAGGAAAATTGTTTTGATTTCACCGAGAATTACGAGAAAATTGGTAATATTAGGAAAACAATGTATGTAATGATTTAACGATCAAGTATATCCTCCGAGTACCATGGCGTCGGTAACGATCCCAGTGTCTTGGACATTTTACGGAAATTCATTAAAAGCCTGAGCGGATTTAATTGCCGCTCAGTGAACTTTTGTTTCAAAGAATTTTTTCTCTTATTTCACCTTCATTGAATACACTTGTGGATGTAATGATTCTTAAAAAATGTGAGACATTCATGGTATTTTCTGTAATTCTTTTTCAAATAAAATAATTGATTTTGTTTGATAATATTGCGCTTCTAAGAAGTGTAACCACAATTTGATATTTTTCCTGTCGATCAACAAATGCCATCTAAAAGCAGTTTTAGATTCCAGTCAGAAAACAATTCTCAAACGGGAAATTGGAAATAAGATCTCGAAAGGATCCCCATGGAATTTTACGTTCCAGCGAGACTGTGGTATTTGGAGAGTTAATACAGAAGAATGTATTACAATAAAAATGAATTATGTATTGCATTGAAAATATTTTTGCTTCATCATTGAAGGTGTAGGAGACATTCGAAATTATGTGTACTTAAGAAATTTTGAAAATTTTGAGATGGCGGTAAAAATTAGATATTACTTATATGTATAAGTGCATAAGTGCTGTACTCCAATACATGAATTATTAAAAAGAAACATTTTTGGGTCCATTTGTGAAGTTTTAATCGCTTTTTCTCTATCAGGTACATCTGGAGCTTCTATTACCGTCAAAATCTCGAAAAATATTTTTCACGTTTACAAAACTTTATTTTTACTACCTTGAACTACGCTAACGAGTAATACGAGTAACAAACAAGAATTGCATAGCATGAAAGCATCGCTTCAGTAGTAGGCAATGTGCAGTACGCTTCCGTTGAGAGGGTTGCCCATGAAGACTTTTGTGTTGTAACTTCTAATGCACCATATGCACTAAAGCAGGCGCAATTTAATTTGTTCAAAGAATTGGGTGCCCCGAACGGGATTCGAACCCGGGCCTTCTGGTTTACACCCAGCATATATAAAACAGGTACGTAAATAGCCAGGCCAACATGTATAAAGTTATATACAAAGTAGGTACGTCCAACCGCGCCCGCACGAGCTACTTGTCCACTTGGAAGCCCGAGCCCCTGACTCCGCACTCATTTTCCCTTAAAATCCAGGAAGGCGGCGCGCGGCGGTGAATAGCGATTTCATTCGAAAATATGTTGGCCAGATTTTTTCTATCAAATAACCGAAAATTGCATCATGTTTATATTATTCACTACATATTACCATTTGATGTTTATTTTCTTACTAAATTCTTCCTTATGTAAACATCTTTGCGAAGCGACAAGAACATGTTTGAATAGCGAATTCTTTCCTTGGTTTTGCGTTGTGTGATATTATTAAATCATTTATTGAAATATATAATGTATTTAGCTATTATGTGAAAATAATTCTGAGACTCTCTTAATTAAGAGTTTTCGCTTATAAATGGACAGCGCTTCTAACAAATACGAATATTTATTTTTTAAATCTTGTAACCTGTATGTATAAAGTTCATGTTTTTATATCACACTTAAGTAAACAGGATTACAAAATCAAGACTTCTGATTCAATTTTTTTTAAATTTTACTCTCAATTGAGAATTCGAAATGATATGAAGAATTTTATCTTTGCCTTATAACAAAGTAGGAATTAATACAGCTAAATTTGTGACAATAACTGTCAAATAACGTTTCCGTAAATCTGCCCTGGGCCAGGTGTTCAATGACGTACCGCCACTCTGGAGGCCCTTCTACAACCCTTCCTTTTAAATCTCTTGCCTACAGACCTGAACGCAGTGCCCGCGAGCTCTAACTAGTGAGCTTGTTGCCTTGCCCGTGACCTTGCCGTGCATGTGCAAGGCTTGAGCAGAAAGAAAATTGGATCATCCCGTCAGCCTCCGCACCCTGCCGAGATGTGTCTGCTTTTCGTATTCCAGAGTAGCGCATATTCCGTTT
>BOPP01000043.1:2955582-2984777 GCA_017312745.1 Gryllus bimaculatus
CTCCATCTCTCTCTCCATCTCTCTCTCCATCTCTCTCTCCATCTCTCTCTCCATCTCTCTCTCCCTCTTCCCCCTCTCTCTCTCTCTCATCTTAACAGTTGCGTTGGGTTATTTGCTTACGGCGTTCTTGGTTATACTAGTCTATTTACCGTGGGTAGAATGTTTTAACGTATACTTTGATACACACTCACTAATGATGTTTTTAAGTATCCTTCAGTTGTGACCAACCTTTCACTGTAATTCCCTTCCAAGACTCGTGTTGCAAATGTCCTGTAAATACCATGAAGGAATTTAAGCTTCTGCACTATCTTCATCCTCTGCGTGATCTTACACAATCCTCACATACAAAATTGATATATCAAACACATAATACGATAATTGCTCATTTTGCGCGCTCCACAGATCGAAAATAGGTAATATAACAACCATGTTTACAAATCAATATTTTCATTTTTTGTTAGAATTATTCTTTTTCCGAATTTCCTATTCCAGGTTTCTTTGAGAAATAAATATTGAGGAGCATTTCTTTAGTATTTTTCGAATAGATGAATGAAAGTAGTTTCGACGTAGTATAAAAGGTCTTAAGTAGTACTGCATAGAATCTATATCGAGATTTCGATGGAAGTATAACACTGCGAATTTGAGAAGGGACGTTTCTTTGGGTATTCTTCCTATGAAGTGGGTGAACTTACTTTGAAGTTTTTTGCCAAAATAGAGTTATGTACACTAAATAATATAGTACGATCCGATTTTCAGTAGTCTCAAAATTTTCGAAAATTGTGATGTTTATTGTTTCAAACTCCCCTATATCACCTTTATTGAAGCTAAAGACTTTGTTTTCAATACAATTTACGCTATCATATTAGATTATTAAATCTGTGCTCACTTTCTCAACATATCAGTATTTTTTGCATAATTTTGAGACAAATTGCAACAATTGTCCAAAACTACGTCACCAAAATTTTCTTAAAGCTACTTAAATGTTTTCTGTTCATTTTTTGTCAAAATAGATCACGGTACGTAAAATTTTATAGCACAATCGACAATTCTATTAAAAGTTTCAATTTTCCAGAAACTAAAGAAGTGTGGTATTTTCTCAGATCTGCCGCGCTTTGTTTAGCGGGGAGTTATGTAAGTGATGGCTGAAGTTTTTGTATGCTACAAGTTGTATATTACGGGTATTACATTACCACACCACATTTTTGTGCCTTTCGTACGCACTTGCAAACTGCACCCGAAACGTGATATATTAATGGGAATTGAACGCATTAACTATTGTCCGTTAACCCCTCAAGAATTTATGATTTAATAATATTTCTGTATCGAAACGACATGTAAGGTTTGTGGAGTCTGACATAATTGAAAAAAAATATTGTACTAAAGAGGATAATTGTGTATTAAAAGAAAGAATGATTGTTACATTCTCATTAAAACATCTAGTGCGAGAACGTCTAACATCGAGCCATATGTCGTACGCCATTCAAGGCTTTACAACGCACGCGCGGAAATTGTCGGTACGAGTAGAAAGCAAAAGGAAACTTTTATGGAAGTCTCCTCATCGCGGAGTCCATCTCGCCAAGTGTTCCTGAATAGGGAGCGCGGGTGCATTGCGTCTCCAACGAACCACAGAGATCGACGCTAGATTGCCCCGTCTAAATGTTACTGTGTTGTTTTTACGACAAGCCGACTATAGTGATTTTTGGCCTCCTGACATTAAGCCAACTCTGTTTTGAGAGAGGGTGGGCTATAAACGTCGTGAACTTCTGTCGTAATCTTCACGCTTCCCGGTCGCCTTTCTCGGCCGGTTATGTCACCCCGCCGGCGCCGACACCGACCAACCTGACCCCAAACGCGGCCGCTTCTTCCAGGGGGAGCGGAGGGAGAGCGGAGAGGGGAGAGGGAAGAGACGGGGATGGGCAGGAAGCGGCGAGCGTTGCGGAGAATCGATTCGGCCCGGTCGAGCCCCGCTGACAGCGCGCCTGGCGGGATGAGGACGCGCTGACGTGTGGAGCGCGGGGGCGGCGGATTCCACCTTTGCTGGCCCTTCCATGAAGCCCTCCTAATTGGTATTCGTGGGTCGTGCTGGGTGGGAGAGGTGATGAGGGATCAGTGCCGTCTTTCTCGTAGAGCTCCTCGTTTTCACTAAGGAGACGGATTTTCTTCAGTTAAGAGGAAAGGTCATAATGTATGTCATAATCTGATAATGGTTGTTGTTTTTTTTCATAACTCGTCTAAGCAAATGACTCGTCGAAATCTCACTAAAAAAAATTCTAAAAACGTGACAATTAACGCAACAGATTGAGTCACGTGAGTTACGAAAATTAGAGAATTACTTATTATAAAATCAAAGAATTATTTGTATACAAAACATTGATAAATTTATAATTATTGTGGGAATTCGTTCATTGCTTGCCAACTCCGCAAAGAAGGCTGATACTCCTATTAACTGGAGAGGTAAAATGAGGCCATGATTCGTTTCCAGTTACATTTCTGACACATTCACTCGCTGACATTTGACCTTGCGGACTCTTATCATAATTTGAAACCACGCGGACTACTATGATGATTTTCTCATACGATTAAATTTGACTACGTATTTGTACGGTTGTAAAATAATGAACACAGAACATCCCATTTATTTTTAAAACATCGTACCTTTTAAATATAATAAGGTTTTTTACTACTTAATTAATTTAAAAAATTGTCAATCCAAATTTTATAATAAAATTTATTATTTTATAATAATTTTATAATTGTGTGAGATGGCGCAATCGCAACAAAATTATTAATTTAATTATTAAAAATAATTAGACCATTATTTAAGAATTGCAAATTTTTTAACGATATTTTCCCTTGTTTGAAATTTGTGAATATATTGGTATATATTATTAATAAACAAAAAATTACAAAAGTCTATTTTTTAGCATCAAAAGTATAGCGTGGACCCCCAATAGTCCGCTTACTACGGGTTGACACCATCTGCCCTTAGAAATCTCGCAAATCTGGGAGATTCCACAGAATGCAATATGCGGTTTTTCCACGAAGAGTGGAAATATTGACCTATTTTACGATCCGTCAGAAAGACCATTTGCTTGTCGTAAAACTATTAAAATCGTATGAGATTTCGCTCTTATGAACATTTGTAATAAACTTCCCGAAACCAATAGTTAAAAAAAGGTTTTATGCCGCTGCATGAGAGGTTTTATGCAGTCTTTCCTTTGACGATAAGTAAATTGCTATATCCATACGAGGCATTTTCTCATTATATTTAGTATACGTAGATGTGCTACGTGCACAATAATATGTTCTTGTATTTTATATTTCTTCTGAAAATAAATTTCTCACATTTCACTTCTCAATTCTAATATTTTCAGTTCACGTGGTGTTTTGTCAAAATGATGCATTACTGCATTCAGTACACAAAATGGTTAAAAAATAGAATTTATTTAATCACTAATAGTGTATGTATAAATGAGTTTTTTGGGGAGAAGAGATGAGGCAACATTTAATTTCAATATCCAAAGCAACGCAGTACTCCATTTATGTAAAGAAACTGCATCTGCACCCCTCGAAACGGAAGTTTCTGCAGTATGTATGCCTGTACTTTGGCGCAATAGCCTAACCCCTGACGAAACCTGGACGTCCCGGCCTTGCGGCCATAGGTTACGGGAAGCGTGGAGTTAACACATAGACATCCCTACGCCGTATTCTGGTCTTCTCAAGCTGAGAAGTGAGTTCTTCCATCGTCACACAGCAACACATACTGGGACATTGCAAGAAAACGCGCGCACCATCTTGCCCGACCGGGAATCGAACCCGGGCTGCGTCATAGAAAGCAAGCACGCTCGACATTGAGCTACCGCTGAGCGCAGGGCTTGCAGTATTTTGCAGTATTTAAAAGACCCAAAGTAATGTAAAATTATATTGCGAGATTGCGGGATGTGCTTATGTATCAATGTCATTATGAAATGAATACCATTTCGTGGTTATCAGAAGCCTCCGTTTAAACAAGTTCCATTACAATATTGACAAGTTTGTATCTCATGCTGGCAAAGTGTACCAAATATATTTTGCCGTCATATTTTATGAAGTAATTTCTCCAATGCATTACATTTTATGCACTACCTTCGTGTATTCTGCACAACAGTATGTTCCTATAATTAAGTAGCTTAACTTCTTCTTTCAGACGAAAACTTGTAATGAACATTCATGTCAATATGTGAAGTATCATACGATTCTGAGTAGAAAGGTAATGCGGAATAAAATTTTATTTTTATTTATGAATTTACTTTTGGATGATATGCAATTTGCAACAAGTGTCAAAAAGGCAATACTTGTTATGTAACTGGTATTCCATCATTTAAATACGTCACGACGTATTTTCCTTGGATCACCAGATGTATTACATTGATCACAAGATGTAGTACCACGAGAGAAATTCACATCTCACCTTCCAAAAACTATTGCATGAATAGTAACAAATACTAATATTATTTGGGCTCATTCAATTAGAGCTTAAGAAATTTGAGCTTTATAAATTATTTTGTTTCGTTGCCTATAAAGGCAATTATTAGTCTTAAACAGCATGGCTCTGACTGATCATTGGCTCATTCATTGAACGAGAATGAACATTTCTGACCCAAAGACTATAATATAAAGTATTATTAAAGTAGTAAAACCGGAAAACTAATTTAATCGATTGTCATAATGTTACGTCAATGATAGACCTTACACGCAACAATATATCTTCACACATAAAGGCCTGCCTTACGTATATCACCGTATACCACCGACCTTTTCTATAGTTCAGGAGTTTCGACATAAAAAAATTATGACCTCACGGAATCAATAACATTTTATAGGTCATCGTGGTTTTGTAGCTATTCATAAAACATGGTTAGGGCTCCCATTCTTATGACGTCTAGAAAATTGTTTTTAAAATCTTTATTGGATTCATTATGTTGGAAGAGACTTAATTCTGTAGTACGTTTGTTATTTAGTGATTTATTAGTTTAGGATTATTGTTAATAGCAGATGATTTTGGAGGTAGAGTTCATAAGCGACTGACATTTAAAAGTCGTGTGAAATGAAATATAGGATTTTGACGCCAGTTTTTGTGATTTGTAAAAACCTGTGAGCAGAGAATGGCGGAGAAAAATCGTCTCAATATTTTCGAACATGTCGGAGATTTGAAGCAGATTTGGAGAAAATGGTTAAAATATTAGTCTTTAGTACTTCAATTTTATCTCATCCGTAACTTTTATATTTTGTAGGGGGTTCTGAAAATGACTTGCGTGAATTTGCAATAACCCTTCTTATCGTTGTTAGGTCCGTAATAGTGTCGAATTATAAAATAAATTCTTCTGGAATGAAAATTATATATTATTGGACTTCCTTATTCGCAAATGGCTTTTAGTAGCATTGCAACAATAATTTTGCCTTCTTGATTTCGCACAATCGCGGAATGGAATCACAAAAAGAGCACAGAAGCTTATCATTTGCGTGCCATATTCTCAAAAGGGGTACCATTTAAAATGTCTAATATCAAAACTCAGTGATCTGACGACCTATAACACGCGCCACCTGTGATGGAGGCGTATTTTAAAAGGCAGTAAATACTCGGTGTACATATCTAAGAGAAATATATAATAATGATTGCTGAAGCACGGACAATTCTATTTCATACGTGATACCATTCGCACACGATTAATGGCTTCGACCGCAGAAGCGTTCGCCCTTGGAACGGAAGTGGGCGAACGTAATGTGCGTGACAGGAACATGACTGGAATGTAAGAAAAGCACTCAGTGCAGAAATCGTTCCATAAAGCAAGCAATTTCACGTTTACTCAGAACAGTTCAACGAATTAAACAGCCGTGAACAAGCCGAGAACTTGCCGATGTTAGAGTTCAGCCGGAACACTCTTTGAGGCCATGGGCCTTCCTCCTAAAATGAAATAAGCGTAAGGGCCATCCCTAACATGTGAAGGAGGGAGAGAATATTCACATTCGTAATGGAATAATTTTTACAGGCTATGAAATCTTCAAAGAAAACTCAAAGAAAAAGGCCGGATCTAATTAAAAATGTGCTGCCCGAAATAGGCGCCCTCTTCCCCTAGCTATACCTATCAATAGGTTCGCAATACAAACAAGTTGACAGATGGAGTGTTCTGCGAACGAATCTGTTTGAAGTACATGCTCTTGTGCATTTCTTTGTCAAACTATTTTTATCCGGATTAAAGGTATTCTTTCTTATTAGAATGTGCTTACATTTTAATTGTCTGCATACCACAATTTACTGAAATCAAAACACGCCAATTCATTTACAACATGTACATTTCCAACAAACGATTTCATTAAAACAAATTATGGCTACAATTTGAGGCAAGGTATGTTTTATTACAACGATAGAAATAGAAAAACCTCGCTACTAAATTGTCAATCAGTGGTACGTGCGTTTATCGCTTTCCAAAAATTAATATTTGTCTCCACAACCGCCAAAACCATTTCGTGCTATAATTGCATCTTCTTGATATTTTCTATGCAGATACATCTTTACTTAAATAATTCAACAGTATATTTTCATCTCCAAATTTCTTCAATTTAAAAAAATTGGTTTCATGCACTGGTGTACGAAAATGTTTTGGACATTTTTAATTCACTTATAATCTTTACGGCATGGAAAAGATCTCAATAAGGATCGAAACCGTGTCAGCACGGTATGTGCTTACTGTATGTAAATATGTTAAGAAAACCATTAAAATGTGCAATAAATATCGTTCCTTTTAATAATTATTTCTTTTCAAAACAGATGTAAACCTACTTTACATTTAAAATTTCTAGCATCCTTAGAGGAGAAATGTTTGTTTGAACGCAACCTTCGTGACGCGGCGGTCGCAGTTGCTGCCACCCATGGTTTATTGCAGGCGCTGGGCACCAACCCAGAATTTGTAACGTTGCCAAATGTAGTTGCTCGTGGCTCTCGTGTCTGCGTGAAAAGCTGGTGCGCCGACGGTCCGGTCATTATTTCGGAGCCTTTCAGGACTGTAATGCATCAAGATGACCGATCACCTTGATGCGTTACATTCCTGAAAAGGCCACGAAATAATGAACGGACCGCGGATGAATACATCGGAGATTGAGACTTTCCCCAAGCGCGTACAGATTTTGTTAAGTTGCTATATTGTTTAAGCCTTTTGCGTTCTCCTTTTTTATACTAATAGAGGTGTACTGGAACGTCGATTCTGAAAATCGTAATGCGAAAATGGATATAATGAGGTGTGTTTCTACGGTATTGTATAAGGCTTAACGCACATTTCTTGATAAAAAATTAGCTTTAACATTTTTTTCAAGAAGCTCTTGCAATATCTGCAGTAAATAAATAAACACATAATGTGGAAATTACGCAAAAATGAGTGAGTCAGAATAATTTTTCCAAACTTCTAGAGCATGTAAGAAGATCGATGTTAATCACTTTTTACCGCTTAATATGTGTTGGAAAATGTAATATTACAAAATTAAACACTTGACTCAATTTTGACATCGGTGGGCAGATCATCTTTCACTGGCATAACACATACTCTCAGGGGGGTGTCCCCTCAATATCGATTTTGTTTTGTTCAGTTTTGACAACAGACTGTTTTTGGTTTGACGAGTAAGAGGTTTGATAGTTGCGTAATTACAGCAACGCAGGTTGAAACGCAGTTACAGCTGAAGGAAGCAAGATGAAAAACTCGATATTGCCATTGCCATTGACCAGGTCGTTATCAGAGCATTGGTGCACATACCGTCATCTTGGCCTCCCACGTCAACGCCGTAGAAGTTAGTAGCGTTTATTCCAAGCCATCCTGAAGGCAGTGAAGCAGCGCCCACGCCAGCCGTGACTAATTGGCGCTTGAGGGAGGCGCCTGGGGACACGTCCTCTCGAGCGGCGTGCGGATCGGGAGCACGGGCCCTTATCGCTGCGTTGCAGCGGCGCCGGAGGACGGGAACGGGCGGAGGGAGGGCGTCGCCACTGTCTTTGCCTTTGTCTTCGCCATTGTTATCGTCATTTACGGCAGCGTCGGCTGTGCGCTAGCGGAAATGAAGGTTGAGACGGACGTTGAAGCTGAAGCGGGGATGGTCTTTGGGGTAGTAATGAGAACTGGGGTTGATCATGTAGGACAGAAGAGAAATGATTATTATAGGCATGTGTATGCTGACTAGGGGTGGAACAGTGATAAGTTAAAGAGTAGTGAGAAGAAGAATGGAGAAATAATAATGAGACGAAGGCTGCCTGTGATAGGCGGGTTAGCGGTGGTTGAAGAGACAAAGGTGATTAGCAGATTTGGTGCAAGACAAAATTGTTAAAGCAGAGTTCCGAAATAAAATGAGGTTCCCTGATGATAAAGAGAAGTGGGGATATAAATACTTTAATAAAAACTGTGGTCGGACAGGGACAGGTTTCAAAACATTAGGGTTTACATCGGACGCGCTTCACGCAGGTTTCTTCAGTCTCAGCTAGTCGTACTTCTGCTGCACGTCTTGTCAACCTCTCTTTTTATGTGCTCCGACGCAGAGATTGTGGCCTGTCGTATTTCGACTAGCGCCATTCCTGGCACAATATTTGGAAAGACCGTCGTGCTTGGTCGGACAATCACTAAGCAGGGCTTAGTGAACGCGTGGCTGGGAGGTAGACACAGAAGAAAATCACGAACCCGAGTGTGTGGCCGACATCTAGTAGTGATGCGACATCGATGAAAAACGTTGTTTCGAAAACATCGAAACGAAAACGAATGTTTCGAAAACATCGATTTCGATGTCGCATCTCTAATCCCGGGGACAATACCGCACACAGCCCGACGCCCTGCCCATTATTCCGACACGTGTAGCCTGGAGAGAGACGTGTGGCAGAAACGTAGTTTCATTCACTACGCGCTTACTCTCGAGCTCCGGAGCGTGCTAATAGGGAATAGATATTTCATCACCGTGTGTTCATGACCATTCATCTCGATGGTAGTGGGTTGCTTTCTTCACAAGGGGCACGATGAAATATAAGGGTCGAAAGGTGTATTTCAAATACCATTGCAAATGGATTTCATGCCACAATGGCGAATTTGTTATGTTTTGCCGCAGACGATACTTGTGTTTATAACTTAGTTTAGTTATTACGAGAACGAGGGTGGGTATTCGGTGGCTCAAGAAAAGTGCGCAGATTACAATTCTCCCCGCACATCTCGCGCAATTTTGAACTGTGAAATAAATCTCGTTCAAATTTTGACGTGAACTAAATTAAATAAATATAATTTATGCAAATAAAGGCAAAACTAAAAGGAGCGCAAGCGAGTGCATCAGCCAAGAGAGCGACAGAAATGGAAGTTTGGATGGCACCGCCGACGACGTCGGGCGTCGCTGACGGCGACGCGATGTGGCATAGTGATGGCCATGGAGACGTCGATCGGCCTGGCGGAGGTGAGGTGAATGGGTTGGCAGAGGCGGTGGTGGCGTCCCCGGCAACGCAGATCCCCTCCCCCTCTGCTTGCTATTCCTGCGCGTTCCAGGCCAACGCCCTCATTAACTGTGCACAAGGCAGGCCGTGGGAGCAAGCGAAATTTGCCGCTTCGCTTTATGACGTCATTCGGATGCATTTTTATGCATTCTCTGAAAGTCGTGACGCAAAGAGAAACAAACAGGGGGAAGGCGGTCTTTCGTTTCGCCCTGGAGTACAAACTGCGATTTCCTTGTGAAAGTGTCAGGAATTAAATCGCGGTTAATCAGAATGAGTACGTGAAACGCCATTCAAACGAGATAATTTTAGATACTTAAGATTTTTATAAGAGAACTGCAATATAAACGCGTGATTTATACTGTACTCTAAGATAATGTTAAAATTAATCTAATTAGTTAAGATTGTCAGGTAAGTGTGTCGAATTCATGAAATTCACGTATTTACTAATACTGGCACATAATCCAGAATAAAGAACAAATACGTTTATGTGATGATATAAAGCAGCATCTCTATCTCATCATCCCATCACTGTATATAATTTCTTCTGTGAGTGGTGTTCACAACGCTAATGATAGATGCTGTTTCATTCTTCATTTGGGATACTTGAGAATTTTAGCGTTATGTTGCTGAAGTAAAATAGTATTTATTTCGTCCATTTTCTGCCAATCCTTTCATTCTTCCTGGATTTTCCGTAATAATGTTCTGTCTTACATGCTCTTTCTAATCATCACTTTTCAATTGTAACATCATCATCATTGAAATCAGCGAGTACCGGGATGGAGGGATCTCAATGAAATTCATCAGTTTTAGGAAAGAAAACAATATCAAAAATTGATGTGTTTGTGGAACACACGACTTCCAAACGCGGGATTTCGCTAAGGTTCCCACTAGATTGATAAATGATTTAGTGTTTCCTGGCGCATCAACTGGTTTGGTCCTTAACCCCGTCCGCCTAGTGCCTGCTATTTACAGGAGGTGGATTTTGTCCGTAAAATTTTATTCCAAAATATTAATGATCCCTTCAGTTATTCCCTTTCACATAGTTAAGCAAAATATTCACAGCAAGGTTAAAACGAAGTTTTTCGATCCCCGTAGTGATAAACCGATGAGTGTTTTTTCTCATTATCAACTACTGTATATAACCACTGTATTGTATTATATCTAACACTAAATGTCTGTTTAATGTCTCAAGATTCTTGTATATACATTATTTTAAGTATTTACCTTATGCGGTTGCGGAGGGCCAATGGACAAGCTAGAGTAATTTTATAAAGAGTAAATAAAAGGAGGTGGAGTCGACGGTATTACGCCTCGCTCCAGCTGGAACAACACCTAAGCTGCCGACAGATCTACCTACATGTTTAACAGCGTATTGAGTGTAAGTGTGTGTAACGCCAGAGCAGGGAACAAGGTCGACGAAGTGGCCTGTGGCAGCGCCCGCTGGTTTGTTCCTGCGCTCGTGGCCGAGGGCGTGTGGAAGGGCGTGAGGTCGCGTCCTCGCGCCGACGCCGTTGCTCCGCCCCACCGTCGACTGGCTGCAGCAGTCAGCAGGCGCGAGCGGCCAACTCCCCTCAGAATGGAAATTGATTGTTGCCCGTTGATGCTGCGAACTGTAGAAAACGCGTCGGCGGAAAGGTCAGATTGGATTCCATCTATTGATAGACCCTTGGGTGGGGCAGAGTGGGGCGCAACGGGAAGGGGAAGTGGGAGACGGGGGGGGGCGAAGCGGCGCCGACCTTGCGTTGTGGAGTGCAGGCACCCAAGCGAGCGGCAGATGTTTGCTGCTCCGTATTCTCAGTCACCCTACCGCTCCGGATGGTTGGCGGAATTAGAGCGAGTTCTAAGCCGACGCTTGATTCGAGTGGTCGCGATTTCGATTGCAGCTTGGGCTCACGCGTGCCCTCGTGCGTCCGTGTGTGTGTGTTTCTTGGAAGGTATTGCGTGGTGCTGACCGCAACATCGAAGAACCTGCGAAATGACTTAAAAAAGCTGTTTTAAAAATAAAGATGAAATATTCATTCTCGTAGTGGATTCAAAATTGTTAAGACTGATGTATAATCTGAAGAAATTATTTTGATGCCAGCCGAAGGTGAGGTTAGTGTTATTGATTTTTGTTTATTAATTAGAGGTAAAGATAGCACCAAATTCTTGTAAATATATAGATGTTTCTTAAGATATGCTGAATAAAGTTTATAACACTGTTAATTATCTTCCGTCAAGATTTGCTACTATATATTGCGATTTTTGGATTTCCTTTTCAATGGAGACAAATATTTAATCTGCGGAAGCAGTCATCGTGTTCTTATCATGCTACCCCCATTTCTTGTCTTTGTGATAAGCATTAATAATCTCACAGAAATTCACAGATAAATGTAGGAGGAGACCAGGGAGTTAAATTCTGCCCTAGTCTATCCTCACATCATAAGCCCCGTTATTGTGCTCATTTCACAAGCCACCAGCAAAAGCTCGTTAACCCCTTACCCTGATTTTCCATTGAGCCCAGTGGAGGTCACCCTTCTTATTTTTTACTGAGTATTATATGTATCTCAACCATACAATTATGTAATGTGTCGATGTACGCTGTATCAGAAAACTATATAAAAAAGAACAGGGAGTATATTCAGTACCCAACTGTTTCTAAGTCTAAAAAGCAGAATGATGTTTGTCATTGAGATATTTCATCAGACATTTTTGATAAGAGAGCCTCCCGTTATCAAGAACATATTTTGTGCCTAACGTGTACTTCATTGACTGATAAATCTAATGACAGAATTTCAATGTCTGGATCAGAATTGACCCTCATGGAAAGGTACGCCATGATCTCGCTATTGACAAATACCTTGAGCCTCTAATTCACATCTTCCAATACTTCAAACGAGCGCTTACCATTACCTGGGTGGGCCGCAAGGGGCCACCGAAATTTCTTCTTGAGAGGTTTCCATTCTTAGAAAGATTTAAGTCATTGCCATTGTATCTTATTTGTTTTCTGTTTAGAATATGTTGCAAATTATCACAAGTGTTATAATTTGAATTGCTGAAGCATCTTTAACTACGATTAAAATCCCGAACTATTGACTCGAAGTGAATATTTAGAATACGTGTTGTGAAATATTTGTGGTATTTTAAGTTTTAGTGTAATGTAGTTTAATACTTTTGGTATTACGAAGCTATATAAGTAATTTTTTGCAAACAAATGTAATGGGTTTTGTCAGTAATATAAATATTGATGCGATATTTTCATTTGCAGAGCCAGAAATTGAACAATGTTTTTATGTCAATTAACGCATGCGTATATTATTCGTTTTATTGATTTGTTAATTTATAGAAGCCATAAAAAATCAAAAAATAAAATTTTAGGTGATGTGTTCCGGATATCCCCTCGCAAGGGTTAATTTTGTTTCTATTGTTCCACACAATAAGAGCAAGCTTAAGATGAAGATTTGTGTACTAAAATTTTGACATTTATTTGGCAAGTTCTTACTTCAATATTGTGAAGATAAAACTAGAATGGTCTTATCCTATATGCAGAGTTGTCTAGTATAATTCAAACAACAGGATTGTTAACAATCAGTGAGTGATGACCATTTCATTGTAGTGCATTTACGAAATAGTATTTTTATATATCACAATTTCTACAGCTTTAAATGTTGTTTGTCTGCGTTCAGATGTTTGGAAAGCTATTATCTCATGCCGCACACTTGCCACCTCTCATCCTTTGCTCATTCCTTTCCATTCACTCCTTCGTTGTCAACAGCTGAAGTCATCACGCACGTTCCGATCACGCACAGCTACTGCCTTGAAGGTAGCTTCGCCGTAGTTTGACTGACGATAGGTATATGTTCTCGCAGAACCGTTGTTCTTACATAATTTGTGAATTGAGGTCTCTTTTTACATTTGGTTTTGAATTCATTGGGCCGTAGGCTAGACTTAGTCGTATTTATTTTAGTGGAAATACTAGCACAAAGTAAACTCTTCCACGATTAAACTGTTCAAAAGCTACCACTGAAATGAATATTTTCTCATTTTCAGGTCTGTTAAAAATTGTTCATTTGTGAAATGAGTTTTTTTTTATCTGACCGCCAGTTGAATAAAGTTACAACAATAATAATTGAAAAGAGATTTTGCTTCGATTCTTCTCGGCCATTTTATTTCTTAATTATTATCAAATATAATGTGATTTAGGGTGTACTTTTTCTCTTTTCTTTAAGAGCAGTTGTATCGTAGAATACAAATAGAAGTCGTTTATAACATTCTCCGTTGATACGGAAAAATAATAGTGTAACTAAATATGTCACTTTTGCTTGGTATACACTGGTGACACATTGTAGATTAAATGAACTAGTGATGTAGAATTAAGATTGTACATATCCAACTAAAAAACTTTGACTTTGCATATTCATATATAAGAAAACATTACGTGGGGGAATTTAATCCCTTTAAAATATTCTATACATATTTAATGTTTCGTCAACTCGTATAAACATTGTACGCTGCATTTCTCTGGCACAAAATAATGCATTGATCAATTTAACGAAATCTGTTAATGGAGCGATATTTATAGAGAAGTGTTACACTTTGAACAACTGTTTTTAAGTATGTTTGTGTATTCGGTAGAGTGCACTTCATGTTTCACCGCAAGCTATGCTTTTACGACTTCCCAATGAGACACTCAATATCTACAGTGCCTTGTGCCAGATAATGCAGTTATTGCACCCATTTGTTAATAACTTGATGCACAAATCTCTGATTTTCGAAACGTGCCCGGTCTTCGCCAGTGAGTCATCCCACGATAACTGTCTAATCAAGTAGAAAATCACTTTCCAGACGAACGACGCGCGGGCGAAAGACGGAGAATTAAGAAAGACGTACAAGGGCGAGAGGTAGAGAAGGCGCCAGACGGATGAAGGTGGATGGCGGGCCAGGGCAAATGACTGACGAGAACGGAAGAAAGACCGATGATGAAAAACGGACCAGGACGAAAGGCGGCGAAGGCCGACAGGTGGGAGGCAGCGCACGGGCCGGGGAAAGGAGAGCGGAAGCGACGGCGCCGTCGGAGGCGCACGCGGAGGCAACGTGGAGTCGCACCCCTAACGGAGAGTGGCGCACTCGTACATTCAAAATAGCTTTTAAATACTAGGCGCGAAAAAATCTAAAGTACTCAAAAATCTTATCTAACATATGACAATGTGTATATCATTGGATTTGTATTTTTACGCTCGTGTATGATATACTGGGAAAATATGTATAGTTCCATTGCAAAAAACAAAGCTGCCTCAAATATCTCGTAAAATTCAAGTAATAAAATAGAAATGAATACACGTAGCAATTAGCGCAGTGAGAACATAGTTACAAATGTCTTTTCCTCCTGATTTTGAGGCAACTCCTATGCAGAGTTCTTTCGCCGGCCACGCACTGACACCTTTATATAGCCCGTATATGTGCAATTTCCCTATACGATATTCATTAGCAAAAGTGCTCATTTTCGACCCTTCTCTATGCCCTAGAAGTTCGTCGTTAAAGTTATTCTCAGTCATCTTTATAGTAACAGTACAATGCAGTGGGAGATCGTTCTGGCGGCGCGAAGGAAAAAGGTGTGAAGGGAGTGCGCTCGACGTATTGACGTCAGTGTTGCGTTGAGCCGCGTCCTGCTTTTTGATGCGAAAAAAGGGGCCCGAGCGAGACGGCGCTGCGACTGCATAGAGCGTTGAGGCGGCGAGTTGGAGGGTCGTCTGGAATCGCAGCGGGGAAGGGGGCTGAACCTGCACGGGAGAAGGTTCCCGAGCTGTCTTGGGCGGCGGAGGCGGGGCGGCGGGGCGGGGGCGGGGGCGGGCCGCTTGCCCTGGCCTGTTCTGGCCGACTGCGTCCAGCGCTCGTGATTCTCTGCTTGCTTTTGTGTTTTTTGCCGAGGGAGTATTTTCGATCGCCCGTAAAACACGCATAGACTTTGTAAGTTCTCGCCGTGAGAACGTATCTGCTCCGTTGATTTACTGGCGCGACCGGAGCAGTGCTGATTTATAGTGTTGCAGAAATCAGCCTGTAATTAAAATCAGTGTATAGAATGAAATGTCATTCCAAGAAGTAATTCGTTTCTTGTGAAACATGCACTATATAAAACATTGTAATGTAGTGCACTATAACGACGCCTTCGGTGACAACGATCAACAAAAAAGTCATTGATTAGGAAGTTTCCTAACATTGTTGGTGAAAACATATAATTGGACACCAATTTCAGGCATTAAAGAAATGCAAAACAAGGAATTAATGAATCAACATATTGTTATTGATTATCGTTAACAGTATTATAAAAAGAAGTTCAACCTTCGTGGAACAACAGCTTTGAATTACATTAATATCATAAACCATAGGTTACACAAGGATATAATTGGACTATAGTCAACGATAATGAACATAACAATCTATTACATAATTCCTGCGTCCCTACTATTGTATCGGTAAGTTTGAGCTACTAGAGCAACATAGAAATCTGTTTTTTTGCATATTATTACTTACGATTTAGGCACGGGTGACCAAAAAAGACTTTTCTGGTAAGGCGTTCCCATAAGTAATAAAAAATTATACTAAAACTATCCAGTTTACAATGAAATCACTACTAATCTGTTGTTACTTTGTTTTCGTGGCGCTCCATTCGGTGGTTCGAGTGTGGGGCTAGATCTTTAGTTATGAAAGTGAAATTTGTGAAGTGCATTAACAACAGTTTGTCCTAAATTGATTTAGAGTGGAGGCTGTATTGATTTTTTATTTGTACTAATAAAAATGACAATAAGTTATCTTTTCTTCCTTTAACATTTGATATTTTATAAATGGTTTATCAGTCTAGACACTGTAGACTTGGGTATTTATTTTATTGTTTTGCCCTTTTACTGCTTCATTCACTTTCGGAACAGTTTCTAAAAATCAGTTGTTCCATTTATTAAAAAGTCTAATTAGTGATCGTAGGTTTCAACATTATCCAAGTTGTTTTCGCTCAAAATAATGATATTTAAATAATTATTAATTTATTAAAAGACCATACCTTATGCTGATTGAGGAGTACCTATGCGAAACCAATTCCTTTCCCTCTAGGGGTTTTAAATTACGTATCTGGGATTCTATTTGTCGGAATATACGTAATTGTTATTTTTTTCTGTAATATTTTGCATTGAACAATTCTTTCCTTATTTTCACTTTTGAAACACTGCAAATATGACTATTTACAGTAAGAACAGTAATTACATTCGCAAATTATTAAAAACATCCTCTGAATAGGGCCAAGGCATTCAATTAAGGCTGAAATAATAGAAGTCATCTTTTTTTTATTAGATTTATTTATAATGGTCGCATAAACATCGAGGTCATGAGCGACCACAAGCTTGCAATACAGAATCACAGTATTTACAAATTATTTCTGTTGTAGTTTATTACAATTACAGGCGGTTATTACACATTCTATACATTTTAATGGACAGGTCAGACACTTGACCTGGAGAAAGGCATAAAATGGATATTCTTTATTGACACATAACTTGAGTTTGAAAAAGTTATAGTAGTATAAATCATAGTTACATAAGAAAATTAAATGAAAACAAAATAACCATATCAAGAACAGTAATTCATATAGTAACCAGGATTTATTCTGCTGCAGTATTCTGCAGTAAGTGGGTGATATTCTTGATTGTGTATGTTCTGATTATATATTTCCTCTTCAATCTTCTTTGTGTGATCCTCACAGGAAACTGTAACTGTTGAAGTCACCTAGAGTATCATGGCGCCGGCCGTTGAATAATTAAGTGGGTCAGTTCATTAGCAGTAAGACATGACTAGTTTTTAACTTGACAAGTTGTGAAGTAGACTACAGGCATTTGTGGAGGTTGAGTTTATCAAGGAAATGGATTACACTATACACACTGCTTGCATCGGGAAGTCATTTTTGTCGACTTAGATTATTTAAGAAAGCCGGCTTTGGACGGCTTGTCCTTATCTGTCTAAAAATGTTCAAAATAAAAGAAATCCTAAAAATTATTAACAAGAAAACCATCACAGTGAAGGCACTCAATAACCCTATAAATATATTTTTGTACTACATGAAATATTTATATCTTAATAAAGTCTAAGAAAATGTTTATAATTTAACATCCAAATTCTATGAAATATTACTTTATAAATCATGAGTAACGACGGAAATGCAGCGTTCCCTGACTACAGTTTATACTATTCAAATCTATAAACTTGTTCCTAAACGCACGTCTGATACTGATATAGCGCAGCAATATCAATATCAGCTGTTATTCAAGAACATTTATAAACAAAAATGATCCTGAATTTTGTATGCACATAGATAAGATACTACGATACTGCCGTTTAGTCATTAAAAACTGTTTAACATTACATATAAAACATTATCCCAAATCTGGCTAAAAGTGTTTGAAAGTAAAAAAAAATTCTTTTGTTTTCTAAAAACTGTTTATTTTGATCCAACTTCAAAAAAATAATTCCAATTTTTAAAATGAAGCTAAACTAAATGTAAAGTATACAATGAAATTTTAATTCACGATTTTGCACCTTCTGTACTGAGAGTGAATTCTGTGGTCGTAGGGTAGAAGTTTTTAAGTTAGGTTTAGTTAAGGACTTAAAAACTTTTGCCGTGAGTTAATGAATCGTAAGCCGACCCTATACCGTGCTTGCAGGAGGCCTTTGCACCTATATTAATGGGATTTTTAAAGGCTACAATAAATTTTCTCAGCGCCTCTCAATATAAACAAATAACGTAAGACTCGCATCAGGAGGAACACGTTGGACATAATTTTGAATTACAGGACGTAGTTATACCCAAGTCGGAGTAATGGTCACGGGTTCGATCTTAACGACGTGATATGCTAGCCGACACAAAGCTTCCTTTATCTCGGTTTAGACGTAGCTCCTCGCTTACTAATGACCGTGGTGGAGCGGACTCGGGTGTTTATGGTACAGTCGCTTTCGAAATGCAGCGCCGGGATATGGAGCAAGAGATATAGGTCAGTACACTCGAAGTAGAAAGTCTTCAAGTAGGCGTGCGTCATTAATCAACGTAATTCTCTGCTCTTTGATGTACGACCTTCCAAATGGAATTTTTGTAATATTGTCCTTGAATTCTAAGTGGTTTAGCGCACGTTTTACTAACGACTCAACAATGATATTCCATTTATTATATATTCATTTATTTTAACGTAGTAAGGAATTTTCTGAAAGGAAGAAATATTTTTGAAGGGATATTTTTGTCAATCTACAGCCATCTTTGTGATGACGATGGACTACTAAAAATGTGTGCATGCCTACCAATGTTAACTGTAATACAACGTTGCATTTAATGTCTACCGAGTTTTAAAACTTGACATGCTCTCAAGTGCAAGAAAGCTTTTATTCTATTAACTTATTCAGTTAGAACTGGAACTGCCAAAAGACCCTTTATCTTCATAATATGGCGATGAGATTATGATCATACCACGACGAAAGTGCAATTTCATTCTCCTTAAAGTTAACTAAACCTCTTTATCCACGATCCTTCGATCTACTAATGACCACTGAAATATAAATCAAATTTTGTTTTGAAATCCTATGAGTTTTGAGATCATTATGAAATTATGTACAAAATACAATAATACTAGCGACTACATGCAAGTTTGTGAAGTTAAACTTCACTCTGAGAAAATGAATCGTATTATGGGAGTATATTATTTTTGAATATTGGCCTTCCAATTAACATGCTTTGTTCAAACTATCACACGTGAAGAGGTCTGCTAGTAGTTTGATTCATTTACGTAATTGCGTTTTTGATGTATATTTGACACTGCGAAATATTTCAACTTCGTATTCATAAGACTATCTGAAGTTTGTGTTACCATATCAATGATATTATGGAAATTGAATTTAATTCACAGGCTCGTATAAACGGCTGGTAACTCTTTATGACTCGAATGTGTGGTGTCATAACGAACGTTTGAATTAAACCCTGATCATAGACAGACGTGTTTATAGATCATCGGCGTCGTTAGACGAATTGTTTAATTATGCTCTATAAATCACGGAAGTAGAGCAACTCGAGATATTGCGTATTCCTGGATGAGTGGCCGTCTGGGAACCCCTGGGTCCAACGGCTGAGCTTCTGTACGAAGGAAGAAAACAAACAATATGTTAAATATACTTTATTTACATATACATATACTACCCGAAATTCGCACTAATCTACGACCGTAAATATGTAATATTGAGTGTTAAAAAATAGATATTTATAATGAAAATTATTTATAATGATTAGAAATACGTGCAGTATTTAATTGAAGTTGTTATAAAATGAGAAAAGTGTTATAAATATGTTTAAAAGTCGCCACTATTTTCATAATAAATGCCATTCTACCCAAATTGTTGATTGCATTACATCATAGTGTTTTATGCACAAACTGAACGTATTGCAAAATCAATTGTGCGTGGTACAGTAGGGGTCATTATATTAATGAGTCATTATACGTGCCAGCATCACAAACACGCTACTTATTCTTTGGCAGGTTACTACTCGAGTGATATCGACGCGGTTTATATTATGCAGTACACATTAAATTTAATATTCGCTCCATCCAACTGCCGTTTTACGTGCAAGATTCGTGCACGTACTGAGAGATGTAGGATCGTGACATCTGTACTAACATCAGCTCTAATCAACAACATATTTTAACCATAATCGTCTGGAAGTTTGAACTGACCTTAAATTACAGACTTTACTTCAGCTAAACGTTTATGAGAGAATCAAAAAAGCCTCTCTCCGCCAAGATTGGCAATTTGACAGTCAGACCGCCAGTCGTTTGTCGATTGACCAATTATGTAAACTTCGGGCCCGAAATGAAAATAATTGTCACAAACCATGCGTCTTTGACCACTATCTCCTTATTTTTGATGTGCCGTATCCGGCATTTCGAAAGTGACTATCAATTTTACGACGGCTTCTCTGGCTCCTGCTGCTCCAAATATGTTTTCCTGAATTCTGGCACACGTCCAAGCTCTTATAGTGCACACCAGGTGTCTCTTTTCAATACCATGACGATCTACAATGCTTAAATTCTCCCATTCAGTACCTGTTGTGGAAGGTGGTATTTTTTAAAGCTTTAAATCGTGACCCAGGTACGCAAGTTTTCTGTTTTTTAAATTTTTTAACAATTTTTCACGCGATAAATGCTTTTCGAAATACTTTGTTTGATGCGTCTGTCAGTTCAAGCAAGTTGAACATTCTCTCCACCAACCACCTCTCAAAAAATTCACTGTGGCTGAATTGAGGGTTCTTGCCTCCATTTTATTCAAACTTATCTAACTCCAATTTACTATCACAGACCAGACATAAAATCTGGTCACCCTCTAACGTAGTTGAAGATCATTTTTTATCACAGGGGTAGAATCTCATTTTCCTGAAAGCTGTACATGCCGTTTCCTTCTATTCTGTATTTGACTTCATTAGTCTGGTTCTAGTGATTAGTTTCTCGTGGAAATAATTTCACGTCATCTCACCTGCTAATCGAAATATTTAGTAATTAAATTCTTTCTAGTATAAATTAACAATAAAAAGACCTAATGTACTAATATTATACAATCCTACATATAATAATCGCGTACCCTTGCATGTCAATGTCCGTTAACCTTCCAGTCCTCCTTTCAAGGCAAGTGAAATGTCATTCGATGCGTTTATGTCAACAGGTTGGGAAAATGACCGTCTGGGAGGAGATCTAATCTTTTTCTCGGATCATTTCAGAACATAGAGAGAAAATTCTCAAAAAACGAGTTTGGGAGGAAGAAAAGCGTATACAACCTAATTTGGGAGTTGAATCTATTACGTAGTACAAACGTAGCACACATCTATTACGTAGTACGTACGTACATCACATAGGAATAAATAGCTATGCTGTTACGCGCGCATAGATAAACACATACGAACATATTCTTTCATATATGTACATATATTCATGCACATACACGTACATACTGGCACAGATAAACACCGATGTTCGTTTCAATACCCGCAGTTTTTCACGCGATGAAAACGCCTCGAGTTGGGTGTTGCCTCCATTAGATGGCAAACTGCGCTTATGACCTCCACCTTGCAGGCCCCTTGGACGCGGTGTTTGCGAACGCCCAAGCGAGATTTTGGCGGTGCCCGTAATACAACCCTGCCCTAGGCGTCTGCGCCCCAACCTCCATTACACGCGCGTCTGGGACGGTGCGGGGTGCCGCGACGTCGGCTGAACGTTGGCAGCGAGCAATGGCGGCGGCGAATTTGCCCCGGGCGAGCGGGGCGCGGCTTCCTATGGGTCTCGGCGAGCGATCGCCTCAGGAGACACGAACTAGAGGGATGTTGGACCGCCTTAGGTGGCTAAAAGCGTCCCTTGACGCCAGTGCAGTGCCTCTGACCGGGAGGTCCTAGAGTTTGAGTCCCCACAGTGGCAGTATTGTGGCACACTAGCTTCATTGATTGGTTGAGTTCAGCCGCTGTCAAGAAAAGAATGCTAGCAACCGGTTGCTCTGATTGGTAATTTTTCGTAGTTTCTCCGATCGACAGCAGGCGAATGGCGTGCCGAAGCTTTAACGAATCGTCCAAGGACGACGCGCTATCTTTCCTTCCTCTTCTCCTATCCTCAACCATTACTTACTCACACTTGCACCGCCCTAAGCCACCTCAGCCTGTTACCTGAATGGGGTTAGATGAAGGTCTTGTTCTCTTTTAAGTCGTTTCTATGTCCAAATGGTGCATAGAAGCACCACAATACATCCTATGCTGAATATATAAATGCCAAGCATACGTGAAAAAGCTTTGATATCTTATATTATGGAATATGACTCGTGAATTCTGAGTACATAGACACTTTGTGTTCACTTTTATTGTTCATTTGCCAAACCATTTACGAAATACGAGATAGTTTACGTAACATTCTCAACCTAATATAAATTTGTTCACGTGTTTTCAACTCGGAGCTGATATTAAAGGAATCTTTAAAACTTCTGTTTTAAGTTTATAATAAACTGTATGAAATTGAATAAGTTCTTTATTTGCTAGTGCTAAGTTTTTTCTTAGAGAAATTAATTTTACTTTGCAATCAGCCGTTCTTTAAAGGTTTAAAACATTTGCGCCCGCCGAAGATTGCCTCAACCTGCTAACTGTCTTCTTTCAAACACGTCGAGCGCAAGCTGGGAATCCCTGGAAGTGTCTGTGCTGATAGAGGTTAGGAATAGGTTTATGAGTAATCTACAGCTGTCCGATATCGTAACTAAAACTAATATTGTAACATTTTATACAAATCACCTCAAAATGCTTTGAGAATATCTATGCGCGTGAATCACGTTATTGAACAGGTGTAAATGGATAGGCCAAAAATATCAAATTTCAAAGAGTTCGAATTCTTTACTTTCACCACGCTGTAAATTAAACTCGCAATAGACTAAAATTTTTATCGGATGAGTATAATTAATATATCTTCAATAATCGATTTGAAAGTTTGATTTGTTTGCATTATAGATACATAAATACATTTTTTTCAAGCAAGCATTCTCCAGATGCCGGAATGACGAAAGTAATGGACAGCGCGTCTCCCACATCACAAGTTCACCAAATATTGTGAAATAAATAGGAATCATTTCTACTTGCTACTCTCTGACGACGCCCCATTCATTTGGTTTAGCATCAGTGTCTGTTGGAAACCGCAAACTTATTGAACACACCGTACCAATCTACCTTCAGATTTTTAATTTACATTTATTTAATCAAAAAACAGTAAAACGTGTGTGACGTGTGGGGGAGACGATCATTACCTCTTTTACTTTCTAGTACTTTTTCCTCTTGATGTATAGAAGTTTCTAGCAAGAAAGTCTCTTGTTAGGAAGCGATCTCTTTCTTCTACCACCGTCCAATGCCTTAGAACTTCAGTCGAAAGAATACACTAACTAATCGTTTCGTGTCGATACCACTCTCCAAATTGTTCGGCGGGTCTGAAATGATCGTGAACTTATTTTCTCGAGACTAAAATAAGAGAAATAATGTTTCTGTTCTCTAGAGAACTCTCTAGAGAATATTTTGTTTGAACTACTGAATATTGGATTTGAACTACATTGAATATAGTTTCACATTGTTTATAGTTTGACCAACTTGCAATATATTACCATTAATAATAATTTAATGAAGAAAGAACCCCAATTAATTAAATGTTTATTTAATTTAATAATAAACTGATAATAAAGGTCAATCTTATTGGTACACAATCACAAAATGTGTGTAAATGAATGAGTTGCCTATGTTAGACGTTCAAACATGTTTCCATTGAAGAGATAATAAATTTGCTGGCTTCTCAAAGTCTCATCATTGGGAGTACGTCTAATGTATACTATATTTCACCCTTTTCTTCCTCACACGGTATTATGTTTAGAGAAATCCCGTCCCTCAAACCATTTGTGGTCACGACATTGCGCAACGACACGATGGCGGACCCTTACGGGTACGTCTTTGCTTACTATTTGTACGGTGAGTGAGTACTTTTAATTACGCCGATTTTATTAATGTACCATAAAACTATTTTTAAATATGTAATCAAGAAACCTTTCATTTATTAGGGAATGTAAAACTTATTTTAATTAAAAAAATATTACAATTTTAGAAAAATTATATACAATTTTAGGCATGTAAATTCACAACTGTAACAGTACTGATGTTGCAATATTGATTTTGTAAATATTAATGAATAGGTGTTAATCTTTAAACTAAGATATAATATTATGAAGTGATTTAAGAGGATTTACACTTATTCAAGTTTTCCTTGATTAGACCGTGCTTTTAAATCAATAAATTAAAATAAATTATGAGATGAAAATCGAAACTAAACATGGCCAACTAAGTGCATTCTGCGAATAGATACTTCTACGTTGGAAAAATTCAAAATATTCTTTCTCTTTAAGTCGTTTAGTCATTTCGTGTCAAGTAACAGTACATTCTCACGTTTCTTCGGACTTCAGAAAATGCCTAGGCTGTAAAAGTAAGCGTGCACTCGCAGCACAATGCACATATACAAATTAAACAAATATATTAAGTGGTAAAGCTGGAACCTGGCAACAGGTACGTTGTCACTACGCCGATTGCGCGTTCATGGGATGTCCAAGCAACCTCACTTCCTTCTTTTGTTACAGTTTTGTGTCTTTCTGATGATATGGAGTTTGGTTAATTATGAATTATATAGGCATATTAGTATCCATTACATTCAGAGACGTGAGTACAAAAATATTGTATGCACATCGAAGGCCAGGAGATTTTTCTTGTTCGGAATGTTATCAATATCGGCTCCCCTACCCCCAGCCCGCAGCTGCTAAATCAGCTTTTGCTCAAAAAAGTATTTTACTTATTTGATACACTAACTATTGACGCGATTCCTTGATGGTCAAATCTGTAAGCTCACGCACTCGAATATATCTCTGAACACTGCCGGCTTCTAATACACAATGTTTCAACAACTACTGATCACCCAGAACTTCTAAAGGTTTCGCAATATCAAAATGTAGTTTCGCTCAACATTGCTCAACCGTGAGGCAAGTAACGCGCCGTAGACCCCGCCGTGTTTATAATATATTCATTTTTGGAGAAATTCAATCATTTTTTAAATAGAAATATTTTGCGGCTACAATTGATAGATTATGAAAAGACGAATAAAATGATGTATGATTCGTTAAGGTTTTGAAAGTAATATTTAGCATAACATTGTAATTTCTGGCACGTGATTTGAAATTGAACGGATAATATTTGCTATTAGGCCCGGCGCACACGTTCCGGTATACTAGTGAGGTTTACCTGAACAGGTAAGCGTACGCCCCTTCTACAACAGAATTCTTCTAAAACATAATGTATCTACAACACCACTCTTGACACACGATTCAGTATTCTCCGGCGAAAACTACATTTAAAAATAGTGAACCGTTTAGAAGGTATAGGGACGGTCCATAATTGGTGAGACTCATACCTGAGGAAATAGTTCACAAGGAAATGACTATAAATTAGTCTGCTTAAAGGGCTTGCTTGGTACTACTTGCTTTCTGAATGACGCAGTTTGCTCTTCCTCGAACGAAACCATCTCTTACTTTCTTGCGGTATTACGTCCTCGAAGAAAGCACGTGGAGTGAGAGTAGGATACAACGTACCTTTAAGAGCAAATATTACATTTCAGGAAGGATATTAATACTCCTAGAGCTGGGGAAGGACGCTATTGTAAAGGAGAGCGGCTTTTGTCGTCCTTGCCCCTCCGTCCGTTCCATTGAATGCCAGCTCACGGACGGCGGGCGACGAACCTGAACCACAGCCGCCCGCCGCCGTGGTCATCGATACGGCCGGCGCCTCCGCGCGCTTCGGAGGACGCAGCTTCCGTGGACGTCGTAAAGACGCGTCAACTCCCCAGGGTCAGGAACAAGTCGTTGCCCTGTGCGGTGTTTCTTGACGGGCGATCGAAGAGCAGGTGGCGGTGGTATACGGAGGCGCTTTCTTTTGGATTTTTTTACGCGTTCTTTTCTCTTTACTTTCTCAATACTACTTACGCAGTATAGAGAAAATATTGTAATGCTGCAGCAATTATGGTGATTTTGCGACAGAAAAAACGTCGTTTTGTTGGTCCGTGATACCATAAAATTGGATAATTCCTCTTCATGCATGCAGTAAATAACTATCATAAACCAATTATGTAGTCAATATACGTGTTTTGTGAGTACGTCATACCGAAACATTTTTTAGGGCAAAACGTCAATCTGTCCGTCCGTCTGTTCGTTCGTTCGTTGGTTCATTCGTCGCTCCTTCCGTTACTCCGTTCTGTCTTTGGTTAATCCTAACGCCTAAACCGTTCAAACTATTTTCTCCCCGATAGGTGTGGTCGAACTCAAAACCCTGCTAATATGAAACGAATATTTTGATTTTGTGACATATTTTTCACGAAGCCCTAACATTTTCAAAATTTCCTTAAAAACGCACTCTAAATGGTTTGATTATTTTTTCGTCAGGTAGCGTATAAGACGCCTAAAAACAATCATAGAACTCATTTTCGTACAACTCTAGGAATTTTTAACATTGCATATGCTACAAACAATGCGAAAAAGGCTGTTAGTACAACTAGTACAACTAGTTTCTTCAATAAATTAGCTATAGATTACGATATACCTGACACATATTATGCAATATTTTCTCACGCACTGGTTTCTTGAAATTCACGAAACGGGTAGGTACGAGGGATTAGAAGTAGGTTCTAGAAATTCATGAGGAGGAGATACAGAACACGTCTCAAAAAGTTGCCTCATCGAACTGCTTGTTTGGTGGATCGAAAGATGAGGTATTATTAATATTATTAATATTATTATTATTATTATTATTATTATTATTATTATTATTATTATTATTATCATTATTATTATTGTTATTAAACTTCACGTAGAAACGCCTCATTGCTTCATAGGCTTTGAGTAGCACGTAATGTTGCGGCTCTATTATGCTACACATCATCAAAAGTTTTACTAACGTCTAGAAAAACAGCACAATATTAATTTTATAATGCAGTATTCATTTCATATCCTACTCTATGTTTTTACATTGCAGGATATAATAAATTTCTGAAAGGAAATTGATGAAGCGAAATTTACTGCTCAAGTAGAGTCGCTTCTATAAATAGTGTGGGATCGGTTTAAATGTAACCTTTGCTGTTTTCGTAAATTGATAAGTGTTATTTTTAATTTTCTCTTACAACTACGTTATTGAAGATAGATATGTTTTATTCATGAAATCTAGAATCAATTAATGTCATATGCAATGTGTTGAAAATATGCGAAGTTTTTGAGTAATTTTCAGTTAATCTTGACATTAAAAAAATTTAAAATTGTCTATATTTTTTCGATTTTTTGAACAAAAAGAACAAACTTTGGGAAATATTGTTGTGTAGATCTAAATTTTCATTGAAAACTGCAATTTTGACAATTCAGAAATTCGACTTTCTCTTTGATGCTTCGGGAGTGTTGTTTGTATGGAACTTTGCCCAGTGGAGAACTTAAGCGACTGGGTTCGAATCCCAGCATTGGAGATATTTTTGCTGGTTAGAAACACGTTTGCAGGTTCAACCTGTATTATAAAATTACGAAATCGTTAAATAACATAAAGTATATTTTACTCTGTCATTCCCATCTACTTTGTGATTCGGTGTACGGGAAAATGCGCTGACAATCGGATGCATTTCGATGACTAAATTTAAGGCATCTAAAATTACGCTTAAGCTAACACATAATTAAAACTTGTGACTTTAAAGGAGAGAGACAAAATACACAGGTTCATTAGAAGCTAAAAAATGACAATTTCTCGTTATTTTAACCAATTTTCAGTTAATTTATTTTTTAGAATTTGGCAGAAGATGATCTGATCTTCGGGTGACATTATTTTCTCAAAACACCCAAACTGCTTAATATCATGACGCCAAATATGCGTAATGTCATGGCGAAAATAAACGCGTTAATTTTTTAAGCAGTCTAGGGGGAAAATGGTTGTGTTGTGCGTGTGTCACAACGTCGTATTACTGCGCTCAACGGGAACCTCTGGCAACAATTTGAAGTTGCTACGGTCAGCGGTGGTCTCAATAATGTCAACGGCACTTGGCTATGTCGCTATCGCCGCCACCATCACCACTTCCAACTCCACCATCTCTTTCGCCAGCGCCTTCGGCACCGCCTTCGGCACCGCCTTTGCCGCCTCTTCACATCGTTCGTCACCTCCCTCACCACATTATTGCCATGTCCTTTTACACTGCCTCCGTCAAACGACCCCTCGTGCGCCGTATCCTTGGTCGCATCCTCCGCCAGCGCCTCCGCCAGCGCCTCCGCCAGCGCCTCCGCCAGCGCCTCCGCCGGCCGCTTCCGGCCGCGTCCAATCGAAATTCGCAACTAATTTCCTACTTCTCGCCCTACTTCCGACACCCGCGGTCAATTTCCATTCCGAATCCCCCTTTGCCGTCTCACGGGCAATCTCCAGCCGCTTGGCAGCAGACCCCTCTGCGGCGAGTGTGCGGGTGCGGCGCGGGCGGGGTGGCGCTCCTGCCGGCTGGCGTCAGGGCTCACGTGACCGCATTTGTGGTTGGGGATATGTCGGAACGGTTTCTCAACACAAAGTATAATTTCCGTGTTTGCGCCTAATAGGATTTCTCTTCCAATTGTTCGGGCGAAACAAAGGAGTGGAAAACGCCAGTCTTGAAACTGGATAGCATTCCAATCGACGGATCTTAAAGATTTTGTAATGAAATTGTTCGGCGTTGTCTAAAGTTCTTATGAATATACTAAGAAAATAATGTCAAATTATATAGTTTTTTATAATAATAGCGATAACAATAATATTAAACAGATGAATTACCACATTATCACAATTCTCGGCTTATCAGTTGGCAATATGTTCCCTTTTTCATAAATGCCTAACACTATTGCAACTCTATAGCTACTGAGAAGATTCATTTGTACCATTATCTCTAACTGCTAAGATTATTATTCTTATTATTTCTGGTGTTATGCATATACAATATTATGAATATAAAAGTTTGTTATTGTTCTTACTAACATTATAGAGCGTGAGTGGGCAAAGAGCGCACTTTACCGCAGCGAAGGCGCGGGGTGGCGCGAGCGGGCGCGTTGTGGGGCGTGCTGCGGGGGCGGG
>BOPP01000043.1:2984784-3031297 GCA_017312745.1 Gryllus bimaculatus
GGCGAGGGTTCGCGCAAGCGAGCAGAATCATCGAGCGCGGGGGTGGCGGCGCCGCCCCCGCTCAGGCTCCGCCTGCAGTCGCCGTGGCGACGCGTGTGGGCCGCGCCGCGAGCATTGATCCGGATGCCCCACCCCCGGGCGCCCGGCGCAGTGGCCGAAAACGAAAACCCGGATGGAAGCGGACACCGCGCTGGAGCGGAAGACTCCCTCGCTCCGATGGCGGATCACGCGAAAGGGGCGGGGCAGCAAATGAAGTGCGGGTGGGCGCCCGAATCAGAAAGGAAGCAGAGGAGACAACATGAGGATGGTAAATGCTGCTGAGTAGAACTGAGAAGGATACTATGTATGGACGGTGAGAATCCTCTCCAAGGAAGAGGATGAGACTTACAGCGAGAGGGAAAACGAAAGAGAGAGAGGAAGACAGAGGGACAGATACATAAAAGTAGAGGAAGGATGCAAGGGTAAATAACCCGTAAAAGGTACCGCGGAAGAAAATCGAAGAGAAAAGCATTGCGTTGCGACTAAATGTGGTAACAGTTGTTATTAAAATAATACATATTTCTTATGAACCCCTTTTCGTAGTATTAGCATGAAAATAATGTGAAAAAGCTAGGCTTCTACAGTACACTTAATAGAGGATGTGGACAACAGTGTTCGGTCTACACCGGACATCTGCTCCACTCATTGAGGACGCGCGTGTGCGTGCGCGTGTGCGTGATCGGGAATCAAACACTTTCGCAACCAGCTTGTCGATTTTATTATTCACTGTCTAGCATTTACAAGCGCTTAGCGATCTCTGGATTTATGTCGATGCGTAGTAATTATTTTACTTGTTGCAGCCACGTGTATTACTTCTATTAACAAAAACGGTAATCTTAATGAAAAAACAAAAAAAAATAATTCGGACAGATGTCGGAAGAAAAAGATCTGATATACATATACAAAGAAGTTGATAACAAGTTTGGAGAACAAAATTTGAATTTGAATATTAATAACGCTGTACTCACTTATTGGTTCAGATGTGTTTTTAATACTCCCCACAAAGTTCGCCTACGGTCATGACTACACTACTTTAACCCCCAAGTGAAATTCAATTTTTACTCTTTTTGGTGTTAAATGAATTTATGAATTTTGAACAGCGCTATGCGAAATACATTTGCTGACGCAGTCCATTGGAAACTCCATTGGCTCATTGTGCTGCTCATCTCATTCCTTCCTTTCGCCTGAGTTTAGCTCAGAGCCGCATTGACGCTGTCTCTGCAGCGACTCGGAGCGGCACATCGTGGGGGGGAGGGCTTGAGGAGGATTTTCAAGCCATCTACATAGCTAGATCGAATTCAATCTCAGTGTCAATGAGAACTGTAGCGGCCGGCTGTTCTGATCGCTAGTTTTCCGTGGTTTCTCCGATCAACCCCAAGCGAATTCCGGAGCAGTCCTGTAACAAACTGGCCTCGGACCGTGCGCGATCTTTCCTTCTTCTTTGTCCTATCTTCACCCCTTGCTTACATACACTTACGTGCACTACACTACCACACACATGGGGGGACACGTCGGAAGCCTAGAGCCCCGTGTGCCACCGGAAGGAGATACCTGGAGGTGGAAATCCTTCGAAATGTGACGTGTAGGATAGCGCCGCATCCAACGTACGACGACCACAGCCACCTCCCGGTATAAATACTACACTGGCTACATCACTACACTGGCTAATTCACTACACTGGCGGGACTAACTACCATATCAGTTGTGCCCGGAAACGTCAGGCAAAGGATGAACCTTTTCTTCGTGACTTGGACGCTTGTCCCCCGCTCCTCACAGCCCAGGGGTCGCGCCAGCGAACGCCTCCAGGCGAAGGCGTGCAGGCGCAGGTCGTGTGCGCAGCGGGTGCGGGCACACACGGTGGAATCCCCGAAGCGCGCTGGTGTTCGGGCGAGAGGTTTTGGAATGCGGACAGCGCATTGTCGTGGGATGTTTAGACTTCTCGGTTATGATATCGATATCAAGGGCTGACATGAAGCCAACACATTTTCTGAAATACTAGCAGTTATTTCTTTGTTGCGAAAAACACAAGAAAATTCACTTCTTTGCAAGGAATCGCTCCCCCTAGTGCCGCTTTTGTAGACCTTTTTTCAACTCCCAGAACCGCGTTATCTTGAATAAACTGTACGGACGATGCCAATGCCAACGAGGTCAATGGCTTAATGCGAAATACGCTGTTTGCACTTCTCCCATCCGTACGTCACGCACGGTGTCAATTGTTTTTCGCATTAAATAAACAAACTTGGAGAAGTGATCGCCGCGAAGAGAGCGCTTGCGCCATTCTCACCCCCCCCCCCGTGCAACTCCACCACGACTCGCGCTCTTCTAGCTGATCCCATTGTGCTTTACCTTTTCTCGAATCGGCACCTTGTCCAGAGCTGCTTCGTCTCCATCCTTGTGGGAAGGCCAACTCCGCCGTGCACCATTGCCCAATATCCGCCACACCGTTCCGCCCCGTTTCACCACGCTTCATCTACTTGCATCCCGTTCTGCCCGTTCCTACCGCTCCGCCCCTTTCCACGTCCTCCCCATTCGCCCCGCTGCTCTGCGCTCGTCTGCGCTCCGCTGGGCCCCGGCGACCGCCCCCGCCCTGACGCTGCCGCTTGCGCGCGGGCCGCTAATCTGCCGCCGCGAGGCACGGCTCGTCCTCCGCCCTGCCCCCGGCCCTGCCCCCGCGCGGGGCTCGAGCCGTGGATCTTCGGGATTGCGTCCGCCCGTTGTTTTGCGCGTCGTTCGCGGCGGTTGTGCCGCCGTTGCAGGTGGCACGGCCTCCCTCGACTCCCCTCTCTGGGCTCTTGAGGTGGCGCACAGTCCACAGTCACTGTCGGGGCTGCGTCTCCCACCGGGATGTTCTAGGGTTCTATTCCCGGCGGAGGTGCATTTTCGGCATTATCTAGGTAGGTCCAGCTCAGCCGCTGTCTAGAGGACAATTCCAGCGGCCGGCTGTTCTTACCGGTAGTTTTCCGCGGTTTCTCCGATCAGTAGTTGTTCAGGCGAATGCCAGAGCCGAACTGTCAAGACAAATGAGGCACTTACCGCGCGTGAATGTTTACTCATCCTTGTCCTCTCGGCTCTGCTCACACACACAAACGAGACATTTGTCATCACAAATTACTGTTGCTTCTGTGGACATTGTTAAACTGCAGGGGATACGAAACGCATGAATTGAAGTGTTACTAAAGGCAAATGAGTTTGTCTGTGTTTTGAGTTATCGTCAGGCCTTCGTGGCTGATTGACGATTGTCGGCCGGTAAACGATCTCGGGGGATCCGTTTGAAATTAGACATTGACATTTGATATGATGTTTTGACATCACAAATTGATTGCTTCCTAATACATTTCACCACTTTCAACAATTGATTTAACTTTGGTTTGCAATTGATTAAACTGTTGTTTGCATAAATAAAAATAATGACGTTAATATTAATAATGACAGTTTTGTTAGGATGATTCCAAATTCATAGAAATACACTTCGTAATATTTGAAAAATCTACATTTATCGTCTGCGAGTTATTTATGGAATAGAAATAATTCTACCTTCTCTTTCCGTTTCTTGTTCGTGACCAATGCTGCAGAGCATATTCTTGACAATCTGTTTCGTGTCCAAGTAAGACCGCTACTAGGACCAGTTTTTCTTTAGTTGTATTCCTAAAACAAGTGATGCTCTGCTTGCGCGTGCGTCTAATTCTTGCTGAATTGTATCGTCACGTACGCCACCTCGACTAGTTGTGCCTGTGGTTGTGAATCAATCCTCACCAATTTCCAGATTTTCCTTCTCCTGGGGCAGTATCAACTGGCCTACAGAGAGCACAGAACTGCTCATGTTGCCGCTATGTTAGGCTTGTTAATTCGAATCCTCGCTATGGCAATAATGTTCTGAACGTGTGATTGAAGCGTGGACGTCCAAAGGAAACCCCTAATTATCTTATGTCATCTACTTTGCTATTCGTGAATTCATAATTGTCCGATACAACAGAATCCCAGTTCTCTCATTCTTTGTCGACCACATTCCTCAAGGACGATTATACTTTTAGTGCCGTCCTTATAACTATCGAGAACCAACCAAAAAGCCACCGAAAAAGAAGGGATGCTTGGGTTTCTCGGGCAGTTGAAAAATTCGGATTGATGATTTATATTATGTCGAAGGAACAGAGATGAGAAGGCAATTATTGAACCTGTTACAAACGTCGATAATCAGTATCTCATAAATTCTTCCGTCAGAAGAACAGATATTGTGATTTCCAAAAGATCTATTAGTGATTCTAGTGTAAAATTAAAAGGAATATCGATTCATCAAAATTGATTCTTCCATTATTTTGGAATCGTACGTTCAAGAAGACCTTTATTAGTTATTAGTATAATGAGTTCAAATTGCCCTTTTATCTGTGCATTTGTCGCAGCGTTATCGGAAAAATTTGAGTGGTCTCTTTTTTCGAACAAGCCAGATTTTCTTCGAGAAATGCACGCGAAACAATTCTTACAGCATTTCAGACAACATAATGCAAATACATATTTAGTTTATTTCACACGTTCCCCTTGTACCTACGTTTCTTGGCTTTGTTAAAAATTAATGTAATTTAGACCTGTAAAGTCAAAATGTACTCTTATGTTAATATTATAATAATAGCTTTTTTGATTGCTAGTATCTGAAGATAACTATATAGTAAACCTATTTAACAAATAGACAAATGCTTGTTAATAGTGCTTAACCCCAAAGTGCATTGCAGTACGTTGAAAAAACATTTTTTAAACAAAAAAAATAATATATGTTGATCCTTTTTAAACACTTTTCTTTCTACACCTACTTTCTTCACCATTATTCAACACACTAAATGCAATTAAAAACAATTTAAATATATACTTGCCCATCAGAACTCTTTCCATATATGTTTAGTTTCTCAAAAAATCAACATTACAGAATATTTCTTGTCGCAATAGAATATGCGCTGTATGTTTTTTTCTGTGACTTCAATCCTGTTACAGCAATCTCCTAACACATGTAATTACATTCTCTCAGCGTTGCATCCTTTATTTTTCGACGTACCATGTCTTCACTGTTTACTTAAAGTGGCCGTCCTGTTCGCACTTCACAACACCGCCGCCGTTTTTAACCTTACCTTCTACTAGCGTAATCTGTCCACACAATGTTTCAATAAATCCTTGTTATTCCGTTTTATTCACCAATTTTCTATTTTATTTTCTCCTATATATTGCAAACAAGCGTAATCTGTATCCCATTTTCTCTAAATTCGTCTTCTCTTTATCCCTAAATTCTTCCGACGCATTACCCCAACTTTCATCTCTAGAACATCTTCCCACTTTTCCTCTTCCAACCAGTATTTCCTTCATAGCATTTCTTTCTCTTTCAACCAGTATTTGCTTGCACTCACCGTTCATAGTCATCAGTCGTGTTATCGTAGTACTTTTCTAGATTATTTTCCCCTTGTATTTCCTTGTCTGTTCTTCAATCCGTGTCATAGCCAAGACCTCCCCACTTCTAACCTCTTCCTCATCTTCAAAGCCTCTTTCCCGTGTACCTTTCCCCTTTTTTATTGCCATTCTGATTTCTTCTGTTTCATTCCTTAATCTTCCCAGCATTCCCTGATTGAAGAGAGAGTAAAATGAGATAAAAAGTCTACTACAAGTTGTTTTCGGAAAACATTCCACATCGATAAAAAACTGCTGTGTACGATCTGGGCATTAATTGTGTCCTGTGCTATACGAATGTTCTCGATGCGCAATTTCGGTGACACCTATTACACAGTCGCAAACTCGTCGGCTTTGAGCCGTTCACTCATGGGTAGTTCGCGTGGGCGGCGAGAGGAACACCCTTCGACCTTTCATAGTATTTTGACCCTTTAGAATACAGAGTGGTCAAAGACGATCATTATTAAATAACATATGGTTTAAAATGTCATGTAAGGGTCGCGCATGGCCTTTTTGATATCGTGCGCATTACGTGAAGGCAACTCAGCACTTTGTCTCAAAAGTGTACACATCACGTGCAATGTAGTGTAGGTGGGTTTCAGCTACGAGGCCACATTTTCGAACTCTGGCATTTTAAACTCCATTTAGATTCACCTGTCGGCCTTTAAGAATGCCCACACGCCAGCGGGCGTCAAGTGCACTGCAATGTTGAAATGCGGGAAGGGATATGTTGTTCGGTCGGAGCCGCTGCTCCTCTGCTGGAAGATGCGCCCTCCGCGGCAAGGCCACGCGCGTGGGTGGCTGCGAAACGATGCCGCGCTGGCGCACTTCTCCGTTTGAAGCACTTCTCCTCTGTGAGAATGCGGCGAGCGCGTCGATATCGGAGGCCGATGCCCTGAAACGATTGTGACGACGGGAGGAAGATCCGTGGCCAGAATTTCGCCCGCAGCCTCCGCGCCCAGATGGCACTGGTGCTTCGTCGAGGAGCCTCAGAACGCTCGTCGTTCAGCCCGCGGCATCAAACGTCTTGCCCATTGTTTTCAGTTTCTCCGCCAAACCGAACCCAGAAGACAGAAAGTCTCTGCTTGTCAGGACCAGGCGGGTCGTCCGTGAGGAGACGTGACCACCGGTAAATGATGACTTGCACACGAATCAGAAGGGCTATGCCACAAATGCCATGTACGTAATTTCGTTGTGTGATTTCGCACTAAATGTTCATTTTAAGAAGGTAGAACTTGATCCTTACGATTACCAGATTTATTATCAACGTAATTTTAATATTCAAGTAGAGAGTTAGTAATTGTGTAATGTCTCGTTGTTACAATAATAACAATAATAATAATAACAATAATAATAATAATAATAATAATAATAAATAATAATATTGATACTAATATAATTAATATCACCACATAATTCCACAACCGTCTGTTTTACTAGTCAAGTAGGATCAACAATACTTTGTCTTTTTGTTCCAATCGTTCATTATCATACTGTATTTCAACCAGTTGTCTTTCATCACCATCGTAACCAATCTTTCATCTAGAGTAAAACGGTGACGTATTGATGTGCTTTCACGTGTATGATTTTATCATGTTACTTCCATTAGTGTCAGCTCTAGGGCACGCTTTTAACTGTTGTCGGACATGCACTTATATATAGCGACAGAAGCTGTAGTAGAGGAAGTCAAACATCGTCGCGTGTCTTAGCAATATTGTTGGAGAAATGTACCGTAAAATCTGGAAAAACTACTGCGTATTTCAAACGAAAAACAAATGTTGACAGCTGTCGCAAGAGAAAAGGTGAAAACTGTCCTCACTTTTTATTTTCTCATCTACTAGTAATAATTTAATACTTACATAATAAAAACAAAGTATTACAAAGCATTAGCGACATGTGGTGATTTTTGGACCGAAAACTTGCATTGTAGGTAAATCTTCCTCCTACACAAGAAGTAAATTACATCCTCTAATACTGAAGAAGGTAGAAGTGCTTATAAGAGAAAATGCGCCGATGACGAGGTAGGCGCCGGGGAAATGTTGGAATCCCAAGGGAGACCGGTTAAGCTGTATATAAACGAACGGATTGGAAATGCTTTTTTGAAAGACTATAATCTTCTGAACCTGTTCTTTTTTTCATGGTACTCCAATTGAGATCAAAATCTTCTCTTAGCGGGGGAAGGCGTAGAGAGTATGTGTATTGCAGGAAGTGCAATGCAGCCATAGAAGCCATCAATCACATGCTGGGTCAATGCACTTTTACTAAGCCAGCAACAATAAAGTATCATGACGCCAACTCACAAACGTCATAGAGGGGGAAATGCTCTGGGAATCGGACACCCTGATGTCAACGAAAGCCACATAAACATGACCTTATAATAAAAAACCGAGAAGCGGTTCACCTGCTCGGCGTCACTGTCCGCCCAGGGGATGGGTCTGGCCTTCTAAAAGCAGGGGCGAAAAGGATGGTAAAATACCAACCAGTCATTCCCATTCTCAGACCCACTGCATGGAGTGCCTAACGCAGAAACCCTTCCAGTCGTGATGGAAACTCTGGGGTTCTTCCACGACTGAGTGCTCTCAAGACGTGGGGAGCAGGTCTCGAGGCGATTTACTATCTCGATAATAGCTCTCAGAAGCTCTATTAAGTTCTGCACCGAATTTGTAATTTACAATGCAGTAATTGGGGTAACATCGCGGGTAGCAAATGCGGAAAAGGTATTGCTTAGTTCCCTGGGGAAGTTTAGGGAACCCAAGGAGTCCTAAAATTTCCAGAAATTACTTACTTAGGAAATTCGTATTTCAGTGGCAAGTGTACTATGCTATTGAATGTAGCATGTGCAAAATAGTGTTGGCAGAATCCATTTTTGTTGGCTCTTTATTCCGTAAAACAGGTTTCCGGCAAAATGGCCTGTCAGCCTCTACGTCTGCCCTCTGATCAACACTAGCGCCTAAACCGTTCATAACCGTTCATTTTGAAAAACTGACATTCCCCAGACGATGTGGCATAACTCATGGTCGTGCGAATTTTAAAAGGTGTTTTTAAAGCAACTTATTAAGATTCAATTGATTGATTGATACTGATTCCGGGCGCGTCAACTGCTATGGTCGGAACGATTCTTATTTCAGAACCCTGGTAACGAATACTGGATAAACCATTTTCGTGTGTGCAGTTAATTACTCCCTCTAACCATTGCGTAGTCATGATCCATGTTCTGTACTTCCTTTAAGACGAAAAATCTAATATAGGTAAAACTGTCTGTTCGGCTGTTGTGCCATATTTTTAGAAAATTTTGAAAATGTTAAGGTTTCATTTAAGTAGCTTCAGAGATTAACTTAATCATTTTAAACTCTCAAAGCCTCGCGTTCGTTGAGATTGATCAGGGAAAATGGGTTTTGGAGCAAATCGTCTGAACGGTTGAGGCGCTTGCGTTGACCACAGGCGGCCCGCAGACGTTTTGCCGTCAATCGTTTTTTCGGTATCAAGGACCGACAAAACATTGATTCTGACTGCACTAAGTGTTAGAGAAAGAAATTTAATATGTACAGCAATATGATTTATTCACTTTTTTATTACTAGCGGCCGACAATAAAAGTGTTTCTGTCAAACTTCACCGTTTTCCGTCTCACGATTACAATACTTTGACTTCTTACGGATTAAGAGAGAAAGTAAAACGAGTATTTCTTCTTGATTTAATCTGTTCTTTAAAACTAGTTATTGCAATCATGTCAATGAGTAACCTAATTTTTGAAGATTGTCCATACAGTTGTATTTTGTTTTCAAAGCCTCGGGGAGATTTGATCCTGCAAACTTGATATTCTTGAGAGAAACATGATTAGCGAGCAAAATCTAAGAACCTGAGCAGGAATACCCCTGGGTAAAAATAGCGTTTGCCTGAACCACTTTTGAAAGTTCATGTAGTAATTTAATATGTGTCATTATTCTGGGTTTGTACTAGTGTCTAGAAAACTGACTAACAATTCATTCAATACATTCTCAGACCGTGGAACAAGTGTTTTAGAAGATAAAATAACATTCTTAACTACTCGAGTAGTGTAGAAGTACTGGATTACTTTAATCGCAGCAACCCCTCAACCTTATTCACAATTTACGTGAACAATGATAGATTTGTATTGTAGATGGCAAACAGAGGATATCAGAATAATGTTACAAACGTATAGGAATTACGGCGGGGTCTTCATGACCACGTCTTGCAAATAACGATGTGGCTGTTACATATGCGAAATTTTTCCCTTTCTGGTTAGGCAACCCATTGGTCACTGGTGTTCAGCTGGTGCACGAATTCTCTGACGCGTGTGTCGGTGTCGGAGAGGAACCTGCGCAACTCCACTGCTTAATGAGTTGCCTACCTCTCAGGGGAAAATGACCTATGTGTGACGCTGTTATGAGACATTTTCTGCATGTTCGTTTTGAAACATGTATCACCGACCCCAAATATATCAAACGATTTGTAAGATTTATTCTCAGAACCGATAGATAGCCACAGTGGTAGATAAGCTAAACAAGAATTAGGACAGATTAATTGTAAAAGAAGAGGAAGTAGCACAAAGTTATGAACAGATGGGATATACGTAGAAAGAAGCAGAATTTGACAAATCAACGGGAATTAGCACAAGGTAAGAAAAATTGGCGAGCTGTATTCTAAGCGAAAAGGTGAATGGTGGTAAATATCAAAGAGACTCTTGTGAACTGGCAGCTATGTGGAGTAGAATCTGCAACAAACGTATTACGCAATAAAACAGATCCTACTGTGAGAATGAAATAGATGCAACCGTTCCCAAACACATCTAAAGTATTTTTATAAACGGTGTAGATAAACGAAAAACAAATTTATAAAAACTAGCTTGTAAAGAATAAAAATATACTCATATTCCTGAGTTATGACAATATATTTTGTCTTATATGTGCTATAAAAATAAAGCAGTGACATGGTATTATAAAAATGGTATACTTAAAATGATGAAAATGTCTCTCAAATATAGTATTTAAGACTAGAGTGATTATTCCAAGCATACCATTTTACATGCATAAGTGACTATCTGGTACTGGCGAAGATAATTGTTTTGAAACTACAGTAAGTGGCACTTTTTAAAACGTCTCATACTGGTTCTATTCATATAAAGAAAGATTTGTGTTTATGCAAAATGTACATGAATACCTAAGCTTCCGCGGCTCGAATCCATGAATTCTCGGCTGTCCGGGAGACGCCGCGTCGTTGGCCAGTCACTGCCCTGAAGAAGCCTGCGACATGTCAGGCGAAACGTCGGCACCCCAGCCAACGACGCGGCGTCTCCCGGATAGCCGAGAGTTCAAAATGTACATGAATCAATGAAATATGTTTCAAGTACCTTTTTAAAAATTGACAAATTACGAAAAAGAATAATTAATGCTTTGGTGTGCTTCAGCTCTTCATTGATGAATAATGCATTTTCAGAAGGACTAGCCTGAGATTTAATTTACATGAATACTTCCAACACAATTGGAAAGGCGGTAATTTATAAAGCAAGAGGCGAAAAATATTATATTTTACCATTTCATTCTGCTAGCAGGAAAAAGTAATAACATTCTTCGTGCTTCGGACTGCACATTTGGAGTTGTCTTTATTCGCACTCTTATTGTATAGTGGCGCTATTTCTTTATACTTTGTGGAGAATCCCCATAATGATGACTGAAATACAGAAAAGTAGTTAGCACCAAAGTTACCTCTTGCAGTTTATTTTAAAAAATTATTTAAATAAATACTATAGGCATTCTTTTTTCATTTATTTATTATTTATTTAACGTCAAAATCAATTAAAAGCTGCATGACGTTCAATGAGAAGTGAAATTTGTGTCCAGTTTCTTGAGCTCTGGGAGTTCTGCTCTAAATCATACACATATTATGTTGAATTACGAGTATAGGAAAAAACGAGTGTTTTTTTGTATGAAAATATTCTCCTCAGTGTAACAAAATTATTTGCAATGAGAAATCAGCTACAGATTTTTGCTGCTACTCTAGTGTTCTACGTGAAGGTCTCGACTAAACAATTAACGAATATTTTGATTTCAACATTCCCTACAGAGCTCATGAAACCGTGCGCAGATAGTGTCCAGAAATAAAACGGGCCATCTCAGCATTTGATGAGAGAAATTATACAAAAATCTAATCGATATGGGGATCATTAATCCAAAAACTGAGATACAACTGATATACTAATAAGGCACATTTAGTCTTTTAAAAATATAGAGTATGGTTTTCCAATTGTCGACTAATGCATTAAATATAATTTTTAAAATCCATATTATTTTCTTTTTTTATGCTCAATATAGTTCTAATTATTTGTAAACAGCTGTGCACCAAAAAAGTCTTTACTTGGCACTTAAACTTGTGTAGAATGATAGAAATGGTAGATATCGACTATCTGACTTGATGTTTCCTTATAAATTAACGCTGAATTTTTCATTAACGCCGAATATAAAATGTCTTCTTAATTGTTCACAATGGTTATGATTTATAACGTAAACAATTGATACATTGAATGATTTTCATTAGTATAAAAATAGTAAAAGCTATATTTTTAATACGTGTCATTGGCTTCTGAGGGAATGAAGCCCTATGAGATCCTCCCTTTTTTGGTGCGCCCTTGAAGAACACGTCAGAGCATTGACGAACATACGACACGAATCCACAGCTTAACCAATGTATCCAGAATTCTGATCGGGGGAGGAGATATCCAAGTTCACATTCATTACTGATCTGTTACTTTCCAAAACTGAGTTGTTCCCTTTTCTATGATAAAAGAATTCGCGAAGAATGGCTGTCGCCTCCCAGTACCTATATCGTAAATTAAGGTTATAACTGCACAAAATAAATCTTGGTAAAATTTGAGTGAAAAAATATTCTACAAATAATCATGACAGTATGCTTTAGACGTGAATTTCTTCATCGATGGTGTTAATGGTGGCGGTTCAATGGTGTAGCATGTACTTGAAACTAAAATAAAGAAGAGTAATGAATTTATATTTTCAAATGTATTTAACTATTTTGCTTTGTCGTATTTCACTGAAGAATTAGGCATTTAATTCCCCTTTATTTTCTTCCGTATATTTTATACTTTATAACCCAGCTCCATAGGATACGCCCCAGGGACCAAATACCTCGTTAGTATCGTAATATTCCATAAACTACTGGGCACAAACGAATTTCAATCATTCAGTAAATGCATTCAATTTTGTTATCTTACAAGAATATTTCGCTTGTATTACGTAAAATGTACGCTTTGTCCTTTAAAACGATGATGTTGCGAAACGAACTATTCACGCTGTTTCTGCAAACGTCGTTAACGAGAAGCGAACTTTTGTTAAACCTCTGGGAATTCATGGAGCGACGTAGTTGCGTAAAAAGTCCTCCGACGCCAACTCCCTGCAAGAGGCTTCTCGGAAGCGGTACGACCTCCCAGGGCTTCCATTGCGCGTTCCATGCCCTTGAAAAGAGCTCTTCATCGGCCAGCTCGTTAGGGACACCGCAACTACTGAATTCCCCGCCTTGGGGGGTGTGACATTCATTTAGCTAAATACTGCTGGAGAAGCTGTGTGACGAGGTCCGAGGCAGCTCATGCGATAGCTTCTGACCTGGTGGTAGGAGTCAAAATCGCCGTCGATCCTTGTGGAATGTGTATTGAACGGAACAAGTCAGAAGCAATTCTTTTTTTCGTTTTCCTCATCTCCTCCGTTGCTTCATCAACATTATCACTCGTTGCAGAAATGTGATTGAAATTACTTCCATTGTATGTTGTAGATATACTTCATTTTGATTCTCTTATAGAAGTTTGACATAAATAATACCCGGGCCACACAGAAGTTCTTTTGCCTGTAAATAAATTTCAAAACTGAAAACCACCGACCATAGCAGCCACCCGTTACTTGCTCGCTTTTTCACTTCTCGAAAAGCCATCTCCTGAATGTACTATTTATTTGAATAAATGCAATTAATTATATAACTTTTACACTATCACACTTCCAAATTTCATTTGCTGTTTTCTACGCTTTCATTTCTTGCACAGAGTAGCAATTCACAATAGAAAACACGCAGGCCAACGCAGTCACTGAACTGAAACTAGCACTGATTTTTTTCAGGCTTACAATCGAGTGTGCGCTACCGTAACTGCCTGTCTCCGCTCTCGTTTTCCATTTCTAAAACGACGCTCTCAGGAACCTGCTCACTGATTAGTGCCTTTTTTATCTGAGATACCGAGTCCGTTGCGGACCCCGAATTCTCTCGAAGTTTGTGGACACACTCCAAAAATATTTTATTAATTTACTGATTTAATATAAAAAATAATTTAATACCTGTATGGTGGACTATGAGGAGAAGTGAATTCTTTGCACGATTTCTTACATTCTGGAATTTATAGCCTATCCCATTTACGTGGTGAATTCTGAATACTGGTGGAAACGAATAACAAGAATTGATAAAAAAATATTCTCTCTCGTGAAATAAAAACTTCATTAACGCATCCAAGTATTGTATAGCGATTATTATATAAAGTATCTGTTCACTAAAGAAAAGTTACCTCAGTTACATATTCGTTACATACTGTGAACGCAAAATTTAACTGCAGTATTTAAATATTCATTCTAGAGTTATCTTTGTGCATGGCGTATTCAACGCTCTGCGTAGCGAACTGCCACGAGTGTAATATTTTAAATGCATTTTGCATTTCAATGCCATTAATTTCCAAGGAGGAGTGGCTGTTCAAAACCACAATGCTAAATTGAAGTCGTTATTATTGATTTTGAATGTATTGTTCATTGTGAATAGGAGAATGTCAATTTCTGTTAATTGTGCGAATTGTAGAATAATAGTAGTTTATGCTATTAGTTTATAATGTTAATCTTTACTGCACGAGTAAATGTTTTGAAAACGGGCGACGTTAGGAGCGAGCTTTCAAATTTGTACGAATGCAATAAAACAACATTTTAAATGAGTTACATACGCTATTTTTTTAAAAAAAGCTTTATAAATTTTTGAGACAATCCAACTTAATTTTGCGAAACAACATTCGTGTGACGTCTCGTGTCTTTGACAACTGAGCGAGAAAACTGTGGTTGACTGTTCCATTTATCTTTACATCGCCATAATGATCTCGCTGCGGATGGCTGAACGGGTGATGACGCAATCATTCGTGCCGTAAAATTTTAATAGCTCCTCATTTGTACCGTAAAATGCTCGATTATGAACGAGAAGAGGTCGTTTATAATGCTGGTATACAAAATATATGTTTTAAGAACTGTTTTCATGAAGTTAATGGTCTTTATCTCATTACTGTATTTGTGTACCAACAAAAAAGTTTCAATTAAAATTAAAATAAGTTATTAATAATTAAAAATGAAAATTCTTTTCATATTAATATCTAACTATATATTTCGTATTATTGCCTTCTCTTGGGATTTGAAATACAAACAGATATCATTATTATTACTTAGGCCTGAGCGCATTAATAATTAATTACGGCTGAACTCAGCAGTGCATGTGAATGGATTTTGCATTGAAATAGTATCATTTAAAATGCAAATTCATTACCAAAATATGCATGGCTAAGCAAAAACGCGCGAGGAAATACACATTCGTTTGCGAAATTTATTTTAAAATCTGTAATGCCGGTGTATTTTAAAGGGATAGTTTTGTTTTGATACTGTTCTCTTGTGCTCACATATATAGTGTATTATTGTTTTTCGAACAAAAGCTCTTTAAATGGTCTATCGTATTATTAAATGTTTCAATATTTTTGTTCTGTTGATTAGAGGTGATGAGAGGCCTAAAACCTCAATAAAGCTAATGGAGTAGTAGATGTATTGGATTTGTCGTCTTATTTGGCGGTTAACTTACGAATTGTCGTTCCAGGAATTAGCTAAGAAAGTAGTACAGGGTTAAGTAGACATCTCATTACACTCGGCTGAAGTAATTTTTGATTTCCTATAATTCGATTGAATATCCTCAGTTGAAAATTATTTTACGTTTTGTGGGAGAGATTATAAAATTTCAGTTTTTAATTTTTGAAAAACTCAAACAAGAAACGTGTAAAAAACACATTAATATTATTGTGTTAATTTCTTCTTCAACTTTTAGCTTTGGCTAGTGACGTACTATTATTGTAATGCAAATGATAAGAGGCTCATTACGCATTCAGAACCCAGGATGACGTCTACGCATAAATATGTATTATGAAAAGTAAATACAGACATTACTGTCTTTGAAGTTGCTAGTCTTGTAAAATAAGAATATTTGAAGTTATACTGTAAAACCTGTACGTTATGTTTGTGCTGTAAAGTTAGGAGAGAACGAATTTGCATCTTCAGCTACACGTTTACGCTACAAGCATATTCAGTTGATTTTCAAAAATATTATATCACAGTGATCAGTCTTCTTTCTCCTAAAAAATGTTGACCAACATTTCAAAGAGTTTTTGTGAGCTTGTAAAGTATGTTCAGTTGAATTACGTAAGTATATAAACGTATTATTACTTACGTAATTATGTTCAGTTGAATTCCTTCCCAAGTTTTCATCATTACCTAGCATTCTCGTTTACGTACGATGCTTTTGAGAGTTATCTATCCGTTGAATGATACTGTGTAATTGTCAACCATAAAAGGGATAAGGGTGTTGGGTCAGATAACGATTACTCTCACAATGGGATTGTATTGTTTTCTAACATACTACTGTGAATAAGGGTGAGACATTGAAACATCGAAGAGACAGGACATCCACGCATATGTTTTCTGCCTTTTTAGTGACAAATATTACCATTCCCCTAAGTTTTATTTAATTTAATTTGATTAATTTACCGTCAAAAACAGTAAAAACTGTAGGTGAAGTGCGGGGGTCGAATATAAGTTCTTAAGCTATTCAATCCCGCCTTCCCTTCCGCTCCTGCGCATGCCGCCTGCCCTTAAGGATTGGAAAAGGTTTTCAAAATCGTAAACCGTTAGCAACAGAACCGCGCCACAGCATTCAGATACTTCGAGACTACTTTTATTTTTTGTGGAAGCTGAGGTGTTAAAAAAATTTGCTCACAAAAGTATTAAGCGACTCTTTGTATAATCGCTTATTGCAAGCAAAGCGCCGTGCGTGCCATGGAAAATTTGCGTTCCTCCCTTGTGCTTTCTTTCCGAAATTAAGATCTGCGATTTCATCTCTGCAAAAAAATGTTTATGAAGTGAAACGGTCTCTCCAATTTCTTTAATGATTCTCGAAGGCACGCGACTATCGCTTATCTCGTTTGCTGTAGCGCGCACCTGGAAAGGCGCGCTCCACTTGAGGAACCAATATCCTAAATGGATTAGCATTGTTGGAACCGCGCCGCTAGGGGTCCCTTCGCCCTCAGAGGCGTGGCTCAGCGAAGAGACCGTCCCCACCCACATGCCCGTTCGTCTGAGCAGAGGCCGTAAACGTCACTTAATCCCGAGGCCGGGGGCTCGCTTGAGCAATGCGTCTGCGGGTGGACGCGCTTCGCTGCCGCCCCCCTCCCGCCCCCCCCTCGTCGGCAATAAAACCGCCCCGTTTGCCTGAAGAGCATCGAGGGCGGGGTGAGCGGGGGAGGGGTGGGGTGGGGTCGCGACGCAGACCGATGGTTACGTTGTTGCTCCTAAAGCGGAGCTCTCCCGGGGGAAAGCAAGTGGTGCGGGCGCGCCTTTGTCTCGCGATGACATCGGAGCAGCACGAGGCGCAGTGAGCTGCTTTGACTTGCAAATGCCGGCGCAGTTGGGAAGCAAAATTTGGATTCGCGGCCTTGGAGGATGGGCGAGGAAGTAGTGGGACTAGCCGACCTGGGTAGCAGAGATCGTCAATGCGGAGCGCCGTCGCTTCTGCGGTTCGAAGGGTTCAGGTTTCGAATACTGCCTGGGGCGCGGATGTTTCCGACAGTGTTGTGTTGCGGTGGGGCCTCCCAACAACCGTTCATCGCCTGCCCTTCCCAACATTTCCTCTCGTATTGTCAGTTATCAGTTGCAGTGTCGAAATGGGCCTATGGACTACCTCGACACTCACTAATTGAAAGCTTGCTGGTTAAATCAGGTGACGCTAAGGCAGCAGTGGACGATACTGCTTAGAAAACATAATACAGGTACCTGTTCCCTATTTGTCTGTTCTATTTGTATACTCGATGGCCGCGTGATGAAAAAATGATAGCGGGATGAGTGATCGTATGGGTATTAGCCCGCCATCAGTGTACTTCCTGGAATCTCGAAGAGATCACAGGGGATGGACCATTAGAAGATGACACAGAACTTGACGTGCACAACACATGTGATTAAGTACTTGCCTAAGCAGGGTCAAATACCACGTATAATTCCATCATATTAATATTCTCAATGTATAGTGCTGAATTTTGCTAAAAGGCGAAGGAAAGTGCAGTAGGAGCCATTTTTACGAAATTCCATACACATAGTAAGATTTCTCACTTTTTCAATGCGCCTTACAAAATGGCATTAAGATCAGAATAAAAATGTCCGTTTGCATGAAAAATTAAATGTTTATATAAAACAAAATAATCAGAAACAAATTAAATATTTTGTAGAGTACAGCGTGAGAAACTACCTCGACATATCTGTATGTTGTGGGCTGCATACAGGCCTCTGAGTGTTGCGGACTTACGTGTACGCTTAGCTGTAATTTTGACAGCATATCCTACATAACTGTGAACAAAACACCCTACCATTGGAAAAAAACAGCATCGAAATCGATTCATCCGTTGCAGATATTGCCTCGCTCAAACTGACAGAACAAACTTGTGGAAACAATGGAATGAATTTTTGTATCATCAACATAACAGCATGACTATTAAAAAGCCATTATTAATAATCACAGACATTGCAGAGTGATTTATAAAGGTTAATGTGGAAATATTGGAGTATCAGACACTGGTAATACAATACAGTACAATGCCATATTGTAGTATTCCCAAGCAGTTCTGTCTTGGAGACCCCATTCACCAAAAGTATTATTAGTGTTCGAAGTTGAAACGGACTAATTCCTGTTACAAATATTAATGATTATTATGAATATTAAAGTAAACTGAATTGTTTTTACAAATGTTCTTCGTTGATCTGATTTTATCTTTGTCTTAATGTTAGATTCGTTCGAAGAAGTTGAATGATACGCTGGTAGGATACGATGTTTGTTCCTTTGATTCACAAGTAAAATTGGCAGAATATTTACTTCCCCTCTTTATATTTTATGACTTATGTCTGAAGGTTCATTCCGCACTGATATTACCATTGCCTAAAAACCGATATTACTATTATTTCTTTTAAGATCAAATTGTATAGGAGTGGACCAGTGTGCATCGTACCCGTTGAGTAGTTCACTTTAAGAATATAACAATTTCCCTTCGACATTAATAGCTAATAATGGCTGTCAATGTATCAAAGCACAAGGGACCTTGAAATGTGCTCCTTCGTTGTAAATGAAGTAGCACGTGTGTCTGGGTTCAATACAGAGCTGTGGAAGTGGAATGGTAGAGTTGAATCACGCGATATGGCACCTCCTCGCGTTGTACCTATCGCGATCTTTCTCCAGCTGATAAACATCGGAAATTGAATGAATTTTCTGCTGGCCTTGTGACCTTTGGCGGGCAAGTGAAAGGATATTCTTTGTGATCGTGTGCGGAGAGTCGCCTGTCTGTTGGTGATATTCGCTGAAACATTGAATAAAAACTCTCTCAAACAACATTACGTTTAGGATATAAAGACACTATAGATATGAGTTATTTTCCCTTTTTTATTTGAAATCAAACTTAGTGTAACTTTTTTAAATGTGGTTGCGTAACATATTGAATATTTGTACTAATTTAATTATTTACCTTCAACCAATATGCACTGAATCTTAAAATTTGGTAACATTAAGATCTGTTGGTAAAGAGACGAGGTTATCGGGAAGATTCCGTTAGTAGGGAATACATAAACAACCAATAAAGCAACTTGATATTTTTTTCTAGAATAGATAATACTGGTGAAACAAAATACGAAAACGATATTAGTATTCCTGGCTTAAAATTTCAAACTGGAATCGTTCCCAGTAATAAAACAATTGACGTGTATATCGTTCTTTAAAAGCAATAATGTAATGATATAAAAATGGTAATATTCTAGGAAATTCGGGGCCCATCTTTTTAATAAGTAATTATAGGGTTTTAATATTGTGCGATTTAAAAATTTTGACACGGAGCTCATTGAGTGAGATTTTGTGTGTTTGAAAATGTTCCTTAAACTAATTTGTGCCAAAGAATAACGATTTTTGCGGCACGAGAAAGTTGTCTTCAATTAATCATACATCTTATTGACATTTATCAACATGCTCACAATCACGTCGTACGATCGGAAACAGGCAAATGCGCACCAGCACACTAAGAGAGCGATAGGTCTGCTCCCCGCCTCCGTCTTCAACATCGACGTGGAAATTCGATTCAAGGAATCCCCGAGAGCGGCGCGGACTGGTAAATCCACTGTCGCTCCTCGAACTTGTCTTGCTTTAACTCCGCGTTTCGTCGCCTCCCCCTTTTCCCCCTTCTCCCCCTTCCCTTTTCTCGCTCGATAGCCTTTCGTATGCCGCCTCCCCCTCCCGCGTCTCTCACCTCCAGCGAATTGGGTTGGCGGCTCCGCGCGGCGAGGGCAACCCAATTTACGCGCTGATCTGCGCGGGCGGGGCTGCGCCTGCCTCCCCCCCCCTATTCCTGTTGCAGCGGCTGCCGATGCAGACCCCCCCCCCTCGTATAGTGCGTTTGGGCGAAGAAACTGCTGGCTTCGCCCGCTGTGGGACGAGGGCATAGGGCGACCACTGTCATAAAGGCAACGACTGCGACCGGAAGGTTCTAGGTTTCGAGACCCGGTGGTGCCTGATTTTCGACGCTAGCTATTTAGTGAGGTCGAATTCAACCGTCATGCGTAGGAGAATTCTAGCGGCCGGTTGCTCTGATCCGTTGTTTTCCATGGTTTCCCCAATCAATACTTGGAGAATTCCGGAGTAGTATCCTGACAAACTATTCACGGACCGCGCGCGATCTTTCCATTCTCTTCCTAGTACTATCCTCACTCTTTACTTACAAACTACACTTACATTCATTGCAATACCACACATATCGGGATACCTGTTGGGAGCTTAAACATTGACTCAGCTAGGAGATACCTGGAGAGGCAAAACCCGCCAGCGGACATGAAGGCCTCCGCCGGATCTCGTGGTCCACCGACACAATAACAAGAGAGGCCGACTTTCTGCCGTCAAGGAAAATCCAAATTTCTCACCGCTGTAAACTTTGCCGTTTAATTAGTCATAACGGTAGAGTAAGCTTAAACTTTATCTTGACTCATGTAAATTCCAATGATAAAAAAGTATACAATAATCCGAAAAGTTGTTCGCACAACATTTGCCAAAGTAAAAATTATCCATTATTCGTGCACGTACAATGAGACTTTAAGAATATTCTTTTCAATAGGCAATTTCCTAATTATTCTATTTATACTTATCACTGCAGTCCGGACCGGTCTCAGAAAATTATTTCGTGTGGTTTTCTTTTTTTCTTTTTTTTGTAGGAAAAGTCGAAGTGGTCGTCGCCACATAATTGGATCGATACTTTAATTTTATGTCTGACACATTGGAGTGAAACTTCATTAATCCTCACCACCCACTCTAAGTAGATTCACTAGTGCTCACGGTAGTCCATTTCAGTAGTTGAACCATGAGTATGTTCCAACTTGCATGTTATCTGAGGCATAGCAACCGCAATCCTGCAACACCCCCGCTTAAAATAACTAAGATATGGTTCTACTTCTTCCACTGACTGTCACAACTATGTATAGTTTCACAACTCCCAACCACTACAATACTTGTCATGAGATTATGATTCTATCACCATCACTGCCATACTTTTACCACCACCACTACCTTATCCCCACCACCACTATCTCACCTCTGTAAGCACTGATCCTGTCGTTACAATGCCAGCAGAAACCTCCCGGCTACCGCATCTATCGCCAGTTAGTCTGCAGCACAACTACCGCCCCCCATAGCATCTCTGCATCGCACTATGATTCAACGTCTAATCCCACTCAAATCTACGTCGCCTTCATCCGTTGCCCGCCAACCTGTCTTTAACCTCCGCGCCTGCAAACGTTTCCATTATCACTCGCAGAGGGAGCGAGAACAGCAACGGCGTGGAAGGGGCGAGAACATCGAGTTTGCATATTTTCTCCGAGAAGACTACGCCATTTGCTCCCCTCTTGCACTCGTTTCTCGGCTTGTGCCATCTTAACCCTGAGCTCTTGCAATGAGAGCAAGTGCGAGTACATTTAGCAGGCGAGTCTTCCACTTCGTTACAGGTTGCACTGGCGGGTGGAGGGGAACGGAATTCGCCAGAGCCCCTAGGTCCTCACGCCGCCTCGAGCCTCACTCCACCCCACGCTTCGCGCTCTCTGAGACTCGCCCATGCCTGGTAGCTTATTTGCTCACATCCTCTTTCCCCCCAAAATACGTATTTTTCTTTATTCATCGCTCTTCGTCTCATGATCAACTCGGCTGCCTTTCTTCGGTACCTTGGTGGCCAACCTCTCTCTCTTTTTCTCTCTTCGATCCATACACTATTCCTCCAGGGCAGCACGCTCTCTGGCGTGAAACTAGGACGTGATCCTATCTCTTCCCTCCCCGTCCCCACGACCCGCCTTTCTCTATCCCCACTCGCGCCCCGCTTTAGTGCCTGCGACCTCTCGGTGCTCTGCATTGTTCATCTCCCACCCCTCTACGTTCCTTATCTCGCCATTAGCTCTCCGCTCCATTCTGTTGCATTTTTAGTACCTGCTTCGTGTTCTGTCCACTGCACCCTCTCTTCTTGCTGCTCCTCATTCCCCGCGCATATCTCCTCTCTTCCTAACTCCCCTCTCCTCATCCTTCTTTCCTCCGCCCGTCTGTTGCTTTCAACTTCGGAGCGTGCTCTTCGCCTCGCCACTCACCGCGCGCCTCCGCTTTACTCCCCGCCTGCACATGGCGGCGGGCCTGCGCGAACGCGCTCCTCTCCGAACTTTTCATAAGCTTGGGAAAGTTTTGGAAATGCGGGTGTCGACGACGAGACGGGTTTGGGTTTAAAATGAAGCTTCCTGTCGGCGAGCGGCAGTGGCAGAGCGCGGCGGAATGCGGCTTTGCGATGCGCCGGAAGGCGGAGGTGCGAAAGGCTGGCAAGAGCTGTACTCTGTACGGTTTTAAATAACGTTTTGGCCAACTGGCGTGTGTGGCAATGCCTTGTGGAATACATCAAAGTTTCGGTTGCTCTGGGACATCAAAACTGCAACATTGATGTGACCAATCCAGGAGACTTGTGACAAAATTTGAGACAAGACAACGGTAGTGAAGTAGTAAAGGGAATGATGAAGACTGTATGCTCGAAGGTGTTGCCTTAAAAGAATAGCCTGAATCAAAGGGATTTGCCGCATTTTTAACGTGACGAATATTCTTGAATATAGTATACACACGCGCTTATCTGAAACAAACTGGATACAGCGAGTGAATTATATGGACGTTTCTTGTTTAAAAGTGTTTATTAGTCCATATAACATAGTTAATATGAGGATATTTAAATTAACAGCAGATGGCTCATATGACTTTTAAAACAATGGAGAGACAATTGTATTTGCCCCAAGAGAAAAGCACGAAGAGAAAAATGAATTAATTCAAAATTTGTTTGTGAATTTAGATCTCAACTACTTCAGTAATAGAAGTCATCGCATTGACCACCGAATCGGGTTATTTGAAGGTGAGCAAATTCATTTTCCCCGACAGACCTGTCCAGACACACACACTGTGAAGTCCCCAACCAGAAAATGTCAGCGTCTCTCTGGCGGCACATTTAGGAAACAGCACAATAAGCCTTGCCGACCGCGGTGCTTTGGGATTAATAACATACGTGTCGAGCCCCCCACGGTCACCGGCGGTACTTGCCTCTGCTCCCGGACCAGAGACCGGCGAGGTCGCAACTACAGCTGCCGAGGAAGTCTCCGAGACGGAGGCGGTTCAATTGAGCCGGATATGAGACAGCAGCCTTGTAGCTGGGCTGCAAGAAGTCGCTGTCTGCCTGGGAAAAGGCCCTTTCCTCTGAACATCCGTGCTCGTGATTTCCTCACATTTGCTTCATACGGATGACAGCAGTACTCGAAACCAGGGTTGCATAAATATGCGGCCCGGTTTGCGCTCCTCGCCCGAGGGGTTACGTGCGAGCAACCGACGTGGCCCGCAACTTGTCACGTCCGCCACGACGGGAAGGGAGGTGCTCGGGCCCGATCGGTTCTAGTCTTGTGATATGCGAGAGGTACACGAACGACTCCAGAGGGTGGCCGCAGACAGTCTAGCTCCAATCCTTGCATTTGAGAGTCCTGCATCGGAAACCTACTACGGTCCAGCCAGGACACATTCTTTCCCATCATTAGAGGTGGGTGATGGGATGATCGTCAGCACCATACGGCCCGTTCCCCACGACCTAGAAAAAGCCCAACAGTACTGCAAGTACGCGCTTGATTTTTTAATCAGTCTGTCGATGTGACGATGGTCTACAATGCGACAGGAGATATCAGAAACACCTCCGCGACCGAAGCAAATCTCTCGACGAACCGAAAGCCAACCCCGCTCCACAGCGGCCGTGCGAAGTGGCGCTTTTGGCTTTCCGCCAGCGACGGGCAGCCCGGACAAGTGGGTCCTCGGGCAAGCTCGCCTCGAATCGATAAGTTCGCTCGCTCGCTGCCACCGCCGCCGCCGCCCGCCCGCCCGCCGCCCGCCCGAGCCCGCCCGCCCCGCCACACGGCGAAGCGACCCGTGAATGTGCGCACCCGCGCTTAGGCCGCGCGCCACCCACGCAGGTGCGGGCGCCACCGGCTGCGAGCGGCCCCGGAAGGGAAATTTACAGTTGATTCGCTTAATTCAATTGAACCTTGCGCGGCTCGCTTGCTGATGGAAGTCGTCCGCGATGCACGTAAGCCGACACGTTGCAAACATATTTAGAGAATTTTGTACAGAAAAATGATTCATTTTACGTTTTGTTAGGTTTTTATGTAAAGCGAATAGTAATGGACTCTTCTTAGTCACGTGGCGTCTGCTACTTACGTGATCAAAGAGTGTGAAGCTTTTCTTATTCGTTTTGTTGTTTAAGAATAGCAAAATCATATCTTACACTATTCATTTCATATTTTTATGAATCTGTACGTGTAATATATGAATTTAACTATAAAAATATATGACTATTTTAAAGAGTCAATACGGTGCAAAAATTGTTGCAACTTATATTAACCGATTTTTACCAACTCATTCACATCTATTTTGTAGTATGCAACATTCCAGTGATGTGCTCCAGGTATGATTAAAATGCGTCGGTGTTTCGCCGTTAAACAAGTTCACCAATAACTTTTTTAAATTTTATTTAATGTTATTTTACAATATATTGTTTTATGTCAATGTGTGTATTGTGAAAGAACAGCCGTGATAATTTGTCGTAATAATTCATTTTATCAAATCAATCTACTAACTGCTGAAAAGTGTTCTATTTAGTACATGTATCTTTCTATTGATAAATATTTATATTTATGGATCCTCTTTCCCAAATTTATATATTTTCCCAAATCGCTTTTTTTAAACATGCCTTGTAATCTTATTTCTCATATTGTCAACAGACCATTTTATGCTATGCTATGCTATAACGAATTGTCTTCTGTTTCGTGAATTGTGTTTCGTAGTTGTTTGTTGATTAGCATTAAAAATTTATCTAATGAACCTTCTCAGACAATTCCTTTTTGCTTCTATTAATTTCAGAATGTTTTAAAATTGACTTTTTCATTCAAGAAAATCATTTCCTTGAATAACGTGAATGAAAAATCCCTTTACGATAGTTTCTGCTTCTGTACTATATTTCTATCTCCGGGCTTCCAGACGCCCAGATCGGCCTCAGTCGCGAACTGTTATGTGATTTTTAGTGCGCTCTTCAATTTCTTCTGAACGATTGTCTTTCAACTCCCGTATTCACAGGCAGTGCAACTACGCATCCGCCTGTCCAGGGCAGTACGAGTAGTATGCGACCAAGCGCAGCGAGGCAAGCTATTTCTTAGAATCTCATTAGAATGTCACTTTCGCGGGGTCTAATAAGGCCGGTCTTCTGCTAGAAATCTTTCACAAGTCGGGAGTGAGGCATGGCTATTGTGGAATTTCGAGCTTCCGAAAAAATCCACTGACGTCAATCATGATCGATCCCGCAATCGTAATCGTGAAATACCATACCTGTGGAGTAACCTCTGTTCCACTGAGGGATCACTTCCAGTTAACTGCGCTCAATTAGAGACGTGACCAGTTGAACGGATGGACGCCCGCAGTTAATTTTCTAATGACCTCTTTGCAGCCTTACCCAAGTGTTTTTCAATACGTATGCGAGTGAGATCAAACGCTGGAAATTCTAACTACTTAATGCAAATTTGAAGAATCAAACTTCATATTCTCGAACATATTTATGTCCATTTAAATCTCACTTTATACTGATAAAGCAACAAAACCGGAAACGTTAGACCTGAAATAGATCATCTCCTTTCGTTTAAACATTTGTTTCAGTTTTAAACCACCGTTTTTTCTCGCAAATCGTAGTACATTTTTCGGAATATTAATTTGGGAATGTCAGACGTTCTTGTAACGGTTTCTTAATGTATACCAATAGAATTTTTCATTTAATATGGTCTTAAAAGGCCACAGCTATATATCAGATGAGTGAAATAAAAATAGACGAATTTAAATTTTATTATCAACATCAAAATGTCACGCAAATATGTTTATGAATGGAGTTTTTGTTAGTTTGCCTTTTCGGGCGAAACTGCACCGTAGCCAGCTATTTGGCTGCATTGCGGCCTGTATTGAGTGGAAATCATTCCGTATCATGAACAATCTAGTTATAATTACCGACCAAAGTTCAAATTCATTTCTTCGGAACGGAGCATTAAAAGTTTTCCCACGCGAATTCATTCATCACTTCCTCCATAACCATAATTGAAGACGTAGCTGTTTCGCAGACTGTGTAGTTAGTACATGCAGGCGCAGGCGGTAAGTAAAACATGAAATATCAAGATGCCTTTCGGACAAAGGTTTTAACTGTTGGCGTCCCCGTGGTTTAGCTCTTCGGGTGGTCTTCAGTTCGGGTTAGTGTTCGTTTTAGGTTAAATGTGACTTCAAGTTATCATCTTTTAATGTATTTGTAAGTTTGCATGTATTTGTTACGCTCTGATAAGAACTTATCTACCGTTCCCAACTGCTGCAGCTAATAGAGCTTTTTGTGCACATTGTGTAACGAGTTTTCCGTTGGGGTTAATGTTCGTTTAGGGTTAAATATTATACCAAGTGGTCGTTTCTTAATGTATCTGTAAGTTAATTTTGAGATTCTGTTAGCGTGTAAGACCATGGCGCTGTTTATAGTTGTTGTACGCGCTTTGTTTAACACGGGTTTCTGTTGTTTGCAGACATGTCGCCCACCGTGAAGAGGGAAGAGGAGGCGGGAGCGGCGGACGGCGCCCCCGTGGATGTCAGCAGCTCCACAGAGACCATCGGTGAGATCCCCCACATGTCTCAGAATTATTAATTAACAAATAGCCGTAGTGGTACTCCAGAAATGTGTTTTAGATTTTATTTTTGATTCTCTCGGCAAGTTCAAAATGCAGGAAAGTCACACACGATTTCACGACTCCACTTGGATTGCAAACCTTCTCAGTGCTACAATAATTATAATTAGTGTAGTGTGAATTCTCAAAAAAACACTGCACGAAATGCATACTCTAAAGAACACAATTTACGTTTTTGGATAAAAACGCAACAAATCTGCACACGCTGCGAGAGCTTAGCGGCAACATCTTTTTAACTGCACAACCGTTTCCCAGAAGTGTTGAAGATTCAAAACCACACGGTGACGGATTTTCAACATTCGCTGGATAGCTGAATCCAATTTTCTCTCTTTTTGGAGGAAAATTCTAGCAGCTGGCGGTTCTTATCAGTAGTTTTCCATCGTTTCTCCGATCAATATCAGGAAAAGTCTTAAGTAGGCCAGGCGTAAACCGCGCGCCATGTTTCCTTCCTCATCCTTGTCTTCTCCTGCCCCCTTAGACAGACGCACATTTGAATACACTACTCCGCAAGCCATACGCCGGAAGACCATTTTGGAGCTTAGAGATTTTCCCTGCTGGGGCAGAGGGAATTTACACTTGCCACAATAACGACAAGAGTTGTTGGCACACACGGAATAAATATTCACTCACCCAAAAGAATTAATTATGCGTCTAGGGCGATATAATGATCGATGGTTGTTTGTTTGTTAGTGATTCCGGCCGCTTCAACTAACAAGGCCATTAGTCCCGTTAGTATTGTGGGACTCCTCGTGAGGTAACAGTGATCTTACGCCACTAAATGGTAAGATCGGCGTCGGCCTACCGTCGCCTAGCGAGGTTTCCCCTTACCAGGTATCTCCCACCAGTGGGCACCGCCCCAGCCGGGACAAGCTCTATACTCCCATCCGGTCTCCCAGCATGTGTGGTAGTGTAGTGCATGTTAGTGTGTAAGTGTGTATGAAAGGGATGAGAATAGGACAAGGAAGAAGAAAGATAGATGTCACGTGGTCCGTGGCCCGTTTGTTGGGGTGTTGCTCCGGCATTTTCCTGGTGTTGATCGGAGAAAACACGGAAAACTACCGATCAGAGCAGCCGGCCGCAAGCATTCTCCTCCACACTGCGATTGAATTCGACCGAGCGGAGAAGCTAGTGCCGGAAATCTTGCCACTGTTGGGACTCGAATCTAGGACCCGAACGCCGGTCAGGGGCACTGCAGTGACATCAGTTGATGCACTGAGCCACCTCTCCCGGTACTAATGATCGAGCGGCGACAAAAAGTTCGAAGGCCTTTGGAGCCGGGTATTTTGTACCCTGAGATCATTAGTGCTAGTAAACGCCCCTGATACATTCAATTTTTTGCCTAATTTTAATGATTTATATTTACTAATTAACTAGATGTTAACTTGACTACTTTTGTCTTTTCATATTCTCCCATTATTCCCTTTCACAATTCCCTCCCTAAGAGAACACTTGGCATAACTCAAGCTTGTCATATTTCCCTTATAATCGTGTTCCTGTCGATCAAGGTAAGTTAAGAAGTGTATGCAAGCTCCGAATCGAATACAATAACAAGCAATAAAGTATCAGTAAAAAATCAAATACATAAAGTCAAGCAGATAAAACATATGTGCCTTTCCTGTTTTTTTGTTTTTAATTGCGAAGATTAGAAATAAAAATATTTATTGTATATGGGAAACAAATCCTGTAGTCCTACAGCATAGAGACGATCTAATTAAAAGCCAAGAAAAATGTTTTTCATGCCATCTATTTAGTTCCATTTCTATGTTAATGCTCGTAAAACACAAGTTATTGGCAACAAAAGAAATGATAGACACAAAATTAAAATTAGTTTGATAATCACAAAAGAATCGGTAAATTCCCGCGTGACACTGAAAGAAGGTGAAGATAGGAAGATTTGGCGATGGAGGGAAATTATTTTGATAATAATATTTTAACTTTGTATTTATAATCGTTAATGAGAAATAATTAGAATTTAATAAGACAAACCCACACATACAGCCCACGAGTAAACGAAAAGCAGATGTATCATACGACCGTAATGTAGTTGTAATAAGTATCAGTAGAACTGTACCGTTGCAAGTTATTTTCAACCATCTTGCGTTTCACTTATGTGTAATTACACTCCGCATCTCTAAACTCTCTGATGTTCGTAACGTAATTTCCTGTTTAAAAATAATTGACCTGCTTTTTTTTTTCAAGATTAGCGAGGAAAAGATAAGGGATCATGTGCTTGTACAGAGGAAGCAAAACACAGTTTGACAGAGTATAAAATTAACTTCTGACTCTTGAGTTTATGAGTTTTCAACTCCTATTTTATTTTCAAGCACTCAATTACTCTAACTTCAAAAATAATGTTTGTGTAGGGTGTAATAGAACTACAATTTCACAGGAAAATCTATTACGACACTGGTGTAAAGCTTACTGAAAGTGGTGATTAAGAAAATGAATTATGTCACACGTCATTGACAAAATGTGTATTTCAATTAGAAAAAACGTATGTACTGTAAATTGAAAAACAATTGAATATCAATCTTAATTAATGAATATAATAGCAGTACTAGGTCCTTTTACTTCTTTTCCGGGCTAATTGCTCATCGAAAAATTCATTGGAGAACCTTTTCACCAAACTTCCATAGCGATGTTATTAAGCGATTTCGAAAGGGGAATGTTAATTCGTGGTGTGTATCTGTTTCTGTTCAGCTGTAACTTTCGCAAAGAAATCCCGATATTAGTGATTTTTTCTTCATCTTAAAAGGTATAATCACCAAATTATATCTCGACAATTTGATGAAATTCTCAAAATGAGTTTCAAAGATATAATTATAAATAATGTAGCAATGTAACGATTTTACCGTGCAAAAAAACATGTTAAAAACTATGTACATTATTTTTCCCTAAAAACATATTCACTGCGTCTGATTCAATTTAAAGCCATGAAAATGGAAAATGTACCTTTTATTTTTTGGAGTACTTTAATCTCACAATACATTTTCAAAACTTGATCAAACCACTGCATTTTTAAGACAATTTCTTTCTCCAATGAAGCAAAGTGTGGCTGAGTGTGGTATCGGCCCGATTTTCGTTAAAACTATTCCATAAAAAAAGCAAAATATTACCTTTTTTGAACTTCTCTCATACCTTCATATAGAAGTTACAATTTGTTCTTAATGTTTGTCAATATTTGCGCTTTAAATTATTTTATGTGCATATAAAATATTTTAATATTTTTTCAATAAATATTAATCAAATCCGGTCAATGCGTAAACAAAGATCTCGAAAACTGCTGTATGTTTATTCTGTAAGCATTGACTAAAAATTGAGAACACGGCATGGTATCATAGGCCCAAGTGCTATATTAATTGAAACTTTTAAATATTCAATTGTTACACAAAAATGAACAGACCTTTTTTATCTGGGTAAAGGGAAAAGGTTACAAGGAGGGAACAACATTAACTTTACAGTGACTTGGATGAAAATTAAAAGTATAGTACATTTCTAAAATGTAAACTTCGAAATATAAAATCACACTTGAAATTCAAGAAATAACTTCAAACACACATATAGCCTCTGGAGGCAACAGGGATTTTTTAAACAAAAAATCCAGATTAGGTAATTGCTGGCTTGAAAGAGTAAATGTGTTAAATGATGTCGTAGGCTTCCGCGGCCATAGCCAGGATCTGGGCTGTCCGGGTGACGCCGCGTGGATGGCTGATGTGCCGACGTTTCGACCGACATGTCGCGCTCGAAACGTCGGCACATCAGCCATCGACGCGGCGTCACCCGGACAGCCCAGATCAGAGTAAATGTGTGTTGACTTTGTTGTTTTTTGTTATTATTTCAATTTTCAAATGAGTTTGTATATTTTCCCTTAGTTATATTCGGTTGGTATTTACAATGTTAGTTACTTTGCCCAACTCTCCAAATCCATGATGTGAAAAAGGAAGTAATTGTCCACAATCAAAGTATAAAAATTTTATTAATTATCACAAGCCCTGAGTCAACTTTCGGGAAAACACTTTTCCTATCTTCAATGGGTCTTGCCCAAGCAACGTGGATCACTTATAAACGTTCACAACATGGTCGGATAAATACGAAAACTGAGGAACATGCTGAGTACGACTAGGTGGCAGCCATCATTTGGAATATTTAGATGGTTGCCACCAACGCGTATCCACCATGTTTCTCAGTATCGTATTTATCGGACCATGTTGTGAACGTTTGTAAGTGATGCACTTACTTGGGTAAGACTCACAGAAGATGGGAAAAGTGTTTTCCCGAAAGTTGACTCTGAAAATGTGATAATTAATAATATTATTATACGTTGGTTGTGGACGATTATTTCTTGTTTCACATTTTGGATTACCACAAGATACCACCATGGAATTTCTTCAAATTTCCTTGAATTTCTGAAAATTTTCTTCGAAACAAAAGTTATTTTTCTTGACGGCAAATATTTATGAAGTATAATAAGCCAAAATGTGTACATTGAAACTAACGCTACTTGTTTTAAAAAACAATTAAAGCTGAAGCAGTACGCACATGATCTTGTGGGATTGATAAGTATCAACGGAGAAACGGTACATATTTTCGGACACGGAGTTGTTCTTTTCGCGTCTTCAATACCGCCTATTTTGAATTGCGGTCATTTCGACATAGGTGAACTTCGTTGTAAAGTAATTTATTTACTCGAGAAGCCCGCACCGTACAGACTGGCATCCTCTAGATAGGTCAGACCGAGGAGAGCATGTTTATCTGCTTAACAATAGACGAAGGCGAAACCACACTCCTTAACAGCGCGCACTTATCACCGGACCGACCGACCGACGCCGGTTCCGCTCGAAATATCTCTCACGAACACAAACGCACTCTCGCGCGCGCTCAGGACGCAATCGCATTGAGCATCTAACCGCACGCGCGGTCGCGGTCGCAGTCGGCCGCCGGAGCCACACTAGGAAGCTGCCTGCCGCCATCTTCGCGCCGCCTCTGTTGCACCGTTAGTTCCCTGAGTGCGTTAGCGCCGCCCCGCCCCGGCCCAACCCAACTCAATCAGCCCCTCCTCGCCGCTCGAGGCTGACCTGTGCCGGCGGGCGACCGCCGCTTGTTGCAGGTATGTCCAGCCCACTCACCACGGAAGGGCCGTCGACCACCCCGAAGCCCCCGCTGATGCCCGAAGTGCTAAACAAGATCAAGGAGGAGACGGGCCTCTCCACGCCCGTCGTTATCTCCATCCTAGCCGGTGAGTGGCTTGTTGCATGTGCGCGCGGGGCGCCGCGGCCGGGGAGGCGCTTCTCGGCGCGCGGGGGCTCAGCTCGTCCAAACGCTCGTCACTTTCACTGGGCTGCAGCGTGACAGCGATCGCCGACACAAGGAAACTACTTATTTAATGACTGAATGGTGCCGACATATCAGGGCTTAGGTCGACTTGGGGCGGTCCCCTTCACGTGAATGAAGCAGTCACCTGTGTTAAAGTAATTGGAACGTCATTATACTTTTCGCTGTAATTCAAATTACTTTTTGAAATATTATGTCGATCCTGGCTATTCTGTGTATTCTCTAAATAATTAACTGTAAAATATGTGCTTTAATACATTTTATAACGAATTCTTCAACGCCTAATGACACGTTTTTGAAGCATAGCACATTTCTGTACAAGTCTTATCTTGCATTATCGTGAAAGAAAAATCCAATGTACTCCTTCTTGAAAGTTGTTATGGATTGGAATTAATTCTTGGGCACTTTTGAATTAATCACTTCCTTTGCAATCGGAATCCTGGCACCAGTCAGTTGATTGGATTCTGATAAGTAGTAATTAATTCTTCCCAGTTTCATTCAACTTAGCATTCCATTTTTAACGGACGAACTTTACGTTAAACGTAAAAATTAATGTTAACTCCGAAACGTACTGCACATATTATAATCGCAATTACATAAAAAAAGAAAAAATGAAAATGATGAGAAGACGGCAAAGTAAAGGAAAAATGTAGACAGGAAAGACACAAACATAAAATGTGACGGAAAAGGACGAAAATAGACGAAAAGTGACGGAAAGAGACGAAACGTGACGGTAAGAAACTAAAAAGACGAACGGGGTGCAATGAGTCGCTAAAGTACAAAAAACACAAAACAGCCACAGAAAAGGCAAGAACTAAAAGAGAAAATTGCTAACTTTGGACCGAGCAATTGTTGAGCCCGCGCCCGCCTGAATCGCCCATCCCCCCCGCGGCGACCCGCCCCCTCGCCTGCCGCCACTGCCCGTCGCTCGTCGCCTGGCGGCTAGTGCGCGCGGTGCCTAGCACCCGCCGCCGCCGCCGCCGCCACCGCCGCCTCCGCCGCCGCGGACGCTGCCGCCGCCGCCTCCTCCCCTGCCACCACCCCCGCCGCGCATGCGACTACTACTTCTTCCACCGCCCAGCCCCCGTGCACAGCCTCGTGGACGCAGGCCGGTCGCATCGCACGGCCAGCACACCCGTAGTTGCGTGCATCTAGGAGGCCGGGCAGCATCTAGGCAGGGGCTCTGTGCCCCGCGACCACTCACCGCCGCTCGGCGCGGACTGCGCGCGGCGCTCGCCGTGCGGGGCACCGGTGACATGGTGATAGCAGGGCGACGCCCGCATCTGGGGGCCGTGTTGACGCTTTTTCGGAAGGTTCGTTTTTGGAAATAACGTCGTATGCGTTACATGGAAACTGAAGTGACCAGTTACTTGTTCATGATTCGATTGGGGAATGGATGCGTACGGAAAAATATCATTATTGTAATTATTTTATGTATTTTATGTTAAATTGAATGATTCCATTCATTAATTAATACTTTGTCTCCTTATGAGTTTAGCAAAGGAAAGTTCTGAAATGACACTCGGATTTTAATACTGTGATAATCTTTTTGTATTCATCTAGTGAAGTGTAAAAACTACATTTTCAATTTCTTTTCTTTTCAATCAAAAATCTTGTTTGAGAACATATGTGTCTATGAACTAGTAATTTACCTTGTGAAAAGTATTATATTGATTTCTTTCAATTGGCATTCTTCTTGCGAACCCATAAAAGTGTGCTGAATTACTGTTGTTACTGATACAAAATTCAAATCAATTTCATTTCACGAGATGGTACCATATCGCCTTGGTGGTGAACTAATGGCCGTGAGGTGAGCTTGCAGCAAGTGACGGCTTTTATGGTATCCTATAAATTCAATATTTTTGTAGTATTCAATTAAATATTTCAAGCATTAATATATTTATTGTAGAGGAATGTTTAAAATATGCACGTTACTTTTTTCACATTGTCTCGAATGAAGCACTGAACTGATCATGCATTTTCTGGTCTTGTCTCGTTACTTTTATCGAAGTTTGTGAATCTACTTTTATCTCTTTTGAAACAGCACTTTGCAGTTCACCGATAATTTTGTTATGATTTGTTTATATTTAGTGCAAGACATCGCTTTCTGGACTGCAATTGAAGTTCATTTGAAACTTTGCGAATGACTATAATATCTTTGATTCATAGTTTTGCTAATGATTTAAGAATTCCATATCCTTCAGATGTGTTTCATTAATAAAAGAGTACATCTTCCATAATGACGTGCGTTTCTTTTGTTGAAATTTGTCTTTACAATTTTTGAATATTTTACGTATAACTTAACTGAAAGTTAGACTTGATTGGATGACAATATAGTGTCGAAATTAATTTAATAGTTTACATTAAGGAATAATTTGTTACGATTTACTTACTTGTCGTTTTGAACAGTGAGGTTTTCTGCAAATACTAACCTTTAGATAGAATTTACAGAAAACGTTCATTCCGTGTTTAGTTCCACCATATCACAGATTAGCTTTGAATTCTACAACTCACTGCTAACGACGTGATTCAAACTGAAAGAAACGTGTGTAGCTCTCTTCAGAGCCTCGCGTGCAAAATTAACCCTTCTTTGTGGGCACGATGTGTCTCCAGCCTCCGTAAATACGAATGCTTTGATAGAATTTACAAAATACTTTATTTTGTGTTCAGCTCCGTATACATTATCATCGGATTCTACAACTTACTATTTATAACGTGATTCAAAGTGACAAGAAACGTGTGTAGCTCTCTTGAGAACCGCACGTGAAAAATCAACTCTTCTTTGTGGACACGATGTTTCTGCAGTCTTCGTATTTGGTAACATGGAACTGTAAGTACTAATATTTTGCGTGCATGAGACTGCTGCCGGATGCACCAGAGCGAATGATGCTCGGGTGGCTTTCTCGCCCTTTCGTAGGCAGCACGCACAAGCCGTGAGTTCGCTTCCTCGGCCTGCCTCTGCATGTGTTGCATATGCCAAACATACTAGTGTCCAGGACGTGGCAGCGTAACGGCCCCTGTATCTCTGTGCTTCTGCATCTGGAGATTTGAATGGGGGCTGCTGACCTCAAGTCGAATACAGTATTGCGGTATATGCAACAGTTCGTTTTCTCCTAATGGACCAGTTGCCGTTGCGTTCTTCAGGCTGTACCCTTTTTAGGTGATGAACATGACTGATAGTGAATACCTTCCTTTGAAATTCTCCACTGCATATAAATATGAAAAACAGTGGGACAACTTTGCAAGAGAATTGCAAATTGCATTTTTGTATACGTACGCCTCTTGCAAGCCTCTTGGATCATAATGCTAAGAATTTTAAACTTTTATTCATTCTAGTTTACATTTAAGTTTGTTTAAAGTCAAATTAGTTTTTAATGATGAGTTAATATATCTAATAGTACTATTATATGATAAAAATGTAAACTGTGTTCTTAAATAGCTCATTCTCATCCACAGAGTTTTGTTCGAGTGAGTGACAAAAAATGTTCCGTATGCTCACTAGTTTCGTGTTGCGTCTTTTCATCTCGAAGAACAAGATTTTAATATTCAAATTCAGTTTTCTTATCCCAAAGCGGATGTGCATAATAAGTATTCATATAATAATTTATAATTTTGCAAGTTAAATGTTACCAAGAAAATAGTATATTCATCAATACGTTTAATTAGTAGATTATTTGTAGGGAATGAAATTTCTGTAGATTATTTGTAGGGGATAATAAATATTATCTAAATTAGAAAATATTTTCATGTTACTGAACTGATTAGGTGTTTTCAAGTATTGTATTGAAGAACAAAATATCAGGCAGTTTTTGGTTGAAAATAAATCTTATGTTCTGAATGAATAATTTAAGAATGAAACTATTTTTCTAAGTGTTTGTTGTGTACTTCTACGAGGCTCTGGGATAAATTTGTTTACGTATAGGTCAAATATTTTTTTCTTTTTCTTTGCATTTTTTGAAATCTTTGACACAGAAATTCCAATATTGGCGTTTGAGACAATAAACATTTTGTAGGAAAAGAACATTCATCATAAATCATTTCTAAGATTGATTATGTTGAAGGAATAGTTGTGAAGACCTAACTATAAATATTACTATTAAAATATCACATGGTATCATGTCGACAAATATTTTTGAGAGATTAGCAAATCATTTAAAAATTCATTTCTCGATGAAAAATGAGGGTAAGATATCCGAAGAATTATTGGAAATAGCATAATATGCAATGTTATATTAAGAACAGAGTATCCAACTTAGAAAAAGGAAAGTTTTGAGATAGTATGCATAAAGTTTGATATTTAAAAGAAAATCACCATTTATTGAAATGTGTCGTTTATGTGGTTTTTAAGCGTCTAACTATAAAAATATTTGTTGTCTGTAAATAGATATTTCAAAGAAAATAAACTGCCAATAAATATGCAAAAATGTTAGAAATATTTTAAATAAATATCGTCAGTTCTGCAAAGTTGGATAGGTTATTTTGACGCCTTACTTTGGAAGAAGGGAAATTATAATAATCATTTGCGTCGTAAAAGGGAGATTTGTCGACTAAAACAATCTTATTGTCGGGCCCTCTTTAACGAAAAAGTAGATAAATTTTGTTCCAAAAATGTGACGTAAATTACTTCTAACGCGCTGTGTAGACGGAATGCATGTTTTGTAAGTACTTGATTCCGAAAAATTGATTGACGACAAAATCTCTGTCTGTCTGTGTGGGTCTGGTCAACGCTAGCGTCTTAACAGTTCACACGATTTTCTCAAAAATTGATATTACATGATCGATCTGAAGTAACTCGAGGCTCAGTAAGATTGTAACCATATTGTTTTGGGAGTATATTACATGAAGTCTCAACATTTTCTAAATTTTATCCAAAATGAATGAACATCTTTTAATTAAACTTTCTTTTGGAATAGCGTGAACAACTTTTTAAAAAATGGTACGGGTCTCCTTTTCATTAAAATCATTGATTGCAAAAGTAAAAATTATCATCATCAAAAATTGCAAAAGTTCAAAATATTTTCGGCTCTTCCTACCATTATAATATTGAAGATAGAGATTTTATAATAAAATGAATTGTTGAAAGATATATTTTAAGTAGGATCATGTATAATTTCGCGGACATATGAGTAGCTTTCGCGTAATTTTGCGTGAAATATAAACACAGTTTTAACAATTATTTTCTCAAGAACGACTCCAACATTTTTCTTTGACGTTTTCTCTCGTATGTATAAAAAACGGTACAAAAATGATTTCATTTTCGGCAAACTCTGTGTTTTCAAAAATTGCGAAAAAAATTAACATTACTAATGTACAATTTTGAAGATGGATGATTTTATCTTAAATTAAATCTGTTCTGTAACATTAGATCTATAAAGAACATTTTTTTAAAAAAAAAGAGTAGTTTTCTCTTAATTTATTCTTTTTTTCAGAAAATGCTTTTTTTATAAGAAACTGCTCCAATTCTTTTCTTTAATTTTCCCCTGCTAGAGTTAAGGACTCGTCAAAATAGCGTAGGTCTTATTTTGGTCGAAATCTCTGAATATTTGCTAAAAATCTAAAGATAGAAATAATGAAAGAAAATATGTTCTGCTGTAGCACCGCTAGTTTCCTTTCGTCCCTATTATGTATGTACGTACCAAAGGGAAGAATTGCAATGCTGCAGCGCAAAGTGGTGACATTTTCGGCAGAAAACAACTTGTGTTGTGGGGCTCTGATATCAAAATAAGAAGATAAATTTGTTCCTATACGTAAAAAATTATATCCTCAAACAAGTTTTGTAGTCAGAATCTACGTTTTTTTGACCCTTGATACCGAAAAATCTGTTGACGGTGAAATGTCGCATTCATTAAATCCCAATGCTAAAATTAATATCATTTTACGTTTTCATGATCAGTACAGTGTCTAATTGTATAAAAAAGGTTATGCAGTTGTGTGTTATAGTTATGAGATGTAGACAATTTGACGCGAACGCATACTGAAAAGTGCATGAAATTCCATGCATTAATAGTTTTGAAATGTTTAAACGTATAATACTGGTTCACTTGAGTTCAGGGTCTTTATTAATGTATATTTTAACAAATAGAAAACTTTTTTATGCATTTCAGTTGTTTGATTTCAAAGACTACTATTGTTTGTTTTCAATTGAGGGGAAAATGAGTAACCAAACTAAAACAAGTGGTCCTCCAACAGCACATAATTTCTCGTATTATTTCTAACTTTTGCCATTTTTGAATATTCAGAGGATTCAACAGAAAATGATACATGCGTCATGTTCAAGCGTCTTTTGTTCTATTCGTGAAGAAAATTAAAGAAAAATTTTGGAGCGGTTCTTAAGAAACTTGCTTTTTATAAATTGCATTAACTTCTCGCAGAATTTACACAATAAGTATTCATTTTTCAGAAAATTATACATGACATTTTTCAAAGATCGGAATTTTTAGAACAGATTTCATTTAAGACAACACTATCTACCTCCGATTGTACTTTTGCGATGTCAAATTTTTGCAATTATCGAAAAAACAAGAGTTTACCAACTGGGACCAGCATTGTTTTTATCGTCCTTCCGTATAGAGAGAAAATTTAAGAAAACCGTTTGGAGGAAATAATTGTTAAAAATTGCCTTTATTTCATACAAAATTACGCAATCACTACTCGTATTTTTGAAAAATTAAACATGACCTTATTTTCATATCTATCTTTAAAGAACAGATTCTATTAAAGAAAAAGTATCTTATCTCCAATATTATAGTTGTAGGATAACGCCAAAAAAATGTGAACTTTTGCGATTTTCGAAAAATCGGGGATTTCAACGGAAATGGTCCCTGCTTCTTCCATTTAAGAATTCTTTACACTATCCAGGAACATATTTTAATCCAAAAATAATGACCCATTTTTGAGAAAATTTAGAAAAACTGTTGAAGCTTCATGTAAATAACCCCCTCCCAAAAAAGTGTTTTTCAAACTCAGAGAGACTCGCGATCCTTAAAATATATCAAGGAATATCAATTTGGAAGAAAATCGTTTGAACGGTTTAGGCGCTAGCGTTGACCACAGACAAACGGACGAACGAACGAACGAACGAACGAACGAACGAACGAACGACCGAACGACCGAACGACCAAACGTATGAACGGACGAACGTATGAACGGACGAACGTATGAACGGACGAACGTATGAACGGACGAACGTATGAACGGACGAAATTACTTTCATTTGTACATCAACCAGAAACAAGAACCGTACATGTTTCTTAATTAATGGATGAAAATCATTTTATATTAACAATAACAGGATAATTGAAGAAGAAAACAAAATACTAAGGATTATTTCTCATTTTTCAAAATTTATATTTGAAATCGTATTCGTGAAATTTATATTTGAATCTTTTTTTCTTTCAAATTACTATTATTTAATATTCTGCAATTTTATTATTGGGAATCAACATGGAAGACATACAAACCAAGAGCTCTATATTTACGAATGGAAGTCTAGCAGCACTACAGCAATTCTAATTATAAAGTTTCTCTAAGACTGTGCTTTGGTACGATAAAGGTTAACTAATTCGAGGTATTAAACTTATTTATGCTTCTATAACGAGGTTAGAGTACTAGTCAGAAAGAAAATTATAGCTCATTCAGAAATCAGTCTCTCTATAGGAATGGTCGTCATTCGATGTTCCGTGAACCACTGGTGATTCGCAGAAAAATCTGCCTATATTTTACATTTTTATGTACTATTAGTGTTAAAGTCAATAATTCATAAACTTATTTGAAACAAAGACGAACAAATATCGCAGTCAACGTCTAATGCTTGAATTATGTTTTAAATAATTAAGGAACGTACGTAATATCGAACTTTTAAACTGTTAGGTACAATTACACAGCTATTAAATATTTTATAAAGAATGACTGAACATTTACGATTTCATGATAAATAAATAAGCTTCATAGTTTTATTATAATAAATATTAATTTCATGTTAACACAAGGGTATAGGTATTTATTTGAGTAAAAATGCATATTCCTGGTAAAAGTTCACAAAAGTAGGGTTAATGAATTTTGAAGTACGTGAGGTCCGAAAGGTTAGCAACTGCACCTGTACATAGAATATCTGAGAATGATTGTTACAAACGTTTTTGAACATGTGGTGGGAAATCTCATATAACAAAGTTACATGTGATAATTGTTTCTGATCGGTAGACAACACAGTTGGCACTGCAGCTTTCCAGGAACGTGAAATCTCTTTGACTTTGACTGTGCAGAACAAGTGCCTGAAAAATGTAAGACACGGTGCCTACCAATCAGGGTTAAATGTCACAAATGTAACTTCGTTGTATGAAATTTTTTGTTGCATATTCATGACAAAAAGTGATCATCTTTGACCCGCAACGTGCCCAAGAAATTCGTATTATTTATTCTGAAACATCTGTATAAATAAAAAAATGAATATAATAGAATGTATATATTTCACAACTGCGCCTCTGGTTCCCCATGATAATGTGAAATACGTGGAGACTTACGACATTACATATCGTAATAGTGAAATCCGACTATAGGCAGGGAAAAGCTGAGTTGCGATAATCTGAGAGCATCACACTCGGTTTGTTCTTGACAGGCATCGGTGATCTGACAAACTGATGGAGCCGGCAGAACTGACATTATTAAATTCAAGGAATTACATATTGGGAACTTATCTACCGAAATATCGATGTGTCATTTTCGTGATGTAACAAACCATCTGATGAAAAAAACGCTGTTGTTCGTTGTGATAATGAAGCTGTAGGCCTCCGCGGCCACAGGCTCGCGAGGGCTCTGCCCGTCCGAGTGGCGCCGACCTCAGAGCCTACAACGCGGCGTCATCCGAACAGCCAAGAGCACTCGCACTGATAAAACCTTTTTTTATCTACTCGTTCGATGATGTGTGCAAAATGGACAAAATATTGATGTTATTTAAGAAGAAATGTTAGCTGCTGAATATGTTCAGCTAGGAACCTCATGGAAATTTTAAAACTCAAACTTTTATTTCATAAGCTGACTGTTTTTATTCTGATAGTGTTCTTCTTTCAAGAAAATGAATGATTCAGTGCTTCTTCATACATTTAGCAATAGAAATATAATGTCTTATCTTAGGGGCTAATTTAAAACGAATCTATCGCCAACAAGTAACTGGTAAAATCCAATAAAATGCGGTCACATTCGAGTTTAAACTTCTCAGCGAACTCAAGGTCCTTCGCCAATCAGCGCCTTGCGCTGTATTCTCCGTTTAGAAACTGATGTAGAGGAAATCCCCAAATGTTTTTTAGTTAGGTTAAAACAGCCAAAACACTGGCGTGTAAAGCTACGTACTCTAATTGTTGAACTGTTCCAACGTAGATAAACAAGAATTATGAACGATGTTGTTTGATGCGGGCGAAAACCTCAGTTTGGGAAAGACTCAAATGTTTCGAACTTTCTCTTCCTGCTATGTAAAGTTGAACAGCTTCTTTACTTCATTAGGGCTGCTGTAAACACAGAATTATAAATCGTCGATTGTAGACTTGTCTGCTGAATAGACAATATTAACTCATCACTCACGCCATACTAGAAGCTAACAAAATCAGAAGCTGTTCTAGTGATTGTCACTTGTAAATGACATCGATCGTAGTTGAATTTTCCATTGTTTTCGGCTCAAAAACACAGTAATGAAGTAAGTTTTCTTACTATCGATTTTCTGAAACCGAGAAATGAATATTGGAATGTTACTCAGTTACCATACACACAAATAAACCGCGCTTTGGGGGACCCACAGCTCCTGGCCGAAACCTTCGGAAACAGTCGGAATATCCGTGCGTCACTCCCCCTGGTCTTAAGTTCAAAGCTGTAGACGTCCCACGCTAGTACAGTTGTTTGGCTAATCCGAGGAAATTAGGGGCCAACGAAAGTTATATTCTAAGCAATTTCTATGCCACTTCACGACGAGATACGATGAAATAATATGAGTAATTGGGAACGTTAGTTTAGCTCATATGTCATTGAAGAATATACTGCTTTGTGCCACACGAATGGCGTCCAATGCCAAACTGAGAGACAGCGCTTCGGACAGGGGAGTTAAAGTCCGGCGGCACGTGATTGCCGATAGCTGTCGATTGGCCCTGCGAGAAGAAACGCGAGCGCGCGGCTGTGCACGGGCGAGCGAAGCGAAGCGAGGCGCAGCGACGCGAGGGCCGGAGGGCATGAAGAGAAGACGACGACGCGAAGCACACCATATATAGCTGCAAAGCCTGGGAGGAAGAAAGAAGAAACATGCTTCTGCAAACTGCAACGGGATCTAACGCCTGCTAACACAGTCCAGCTATGCTGGCAATCCAGTGACAACTGGAAGATAGTACGAGACTTTATGGCTGATTGTGCCTAAAACGAAAATCTAGCACAATAAGCAGAGAGAGCTAAAACTAAAACAATAGCGACCGCCTGAAGAGGGGAAAGCCTCATGCTCCCAACGTCCAATCTTCTGCGTGAAGTTAATGTCTCAACGACGGGTCGCGCCAGTTGATCCACGGGCTCACCGAGGAACTGAGGAGGTTAGGTTTATAGTCGGTATGCCATGCTGGGAGTCCGACCATACCCGGCCTCACCGCATGCGTAACGCATTTTCCCCCTTCCTCGGCAAAATAAAACTATAATAATAATAATAAGAATAATATAAATAATAATAATAATTAATAGATAATAATAAATAATAATAATAATAATTAATAATGTGTAAATACTGAAATCATTTTTCATGGTTTTAGCACCTCCGCGCTTTTCTTGTTGTGTGGAGCTCTTCAGCAACACCTACTGCATTGTTGTGAGAAGTTCTTCCTTAACCCCGATCTGCTGAAATAATGGCCACTCGTTACGACTGAAGGATAAGCCAACCTTTGCGAGGGGACATTTGTTTTGTTGTCACAGCCCTACCACCCCAGGCTCTCAGATCCGATGGTCCACTAACAAAAACTGCTTCCCTTGACCACACTCTCCACCTGTCTACTGCCAATTGTAAACATTTTTTCTGACACAGCCTATAATTCCAAAGCCAACTATGGAAAAACCTAACAATGCCACAAAAGTTTTATATATGCAAAAGAAAGCACTTTCACATAATGCTGTTAAGATCATACATATTTAAATCAGATGGTCAACCCCACTTGCGGATAAAACAAAATTATCATTTCTTGAAACTTGCAACTTTGTTTTAGTTTATATAAAATACTTTTTTTTGCATAACCGGTTATGGAAAAATGATTGCCAATGAGGTAGGTATGCAATATCCAAAACTGCTCAAGTAGTGTAATGGTAGTAATGCCATGCCAAAATGTTACCTATCTAAAATGCCCATAAAATAGTTCATTACCAGAGAGCTTCCAACCTCACAGATGTCTAATTATTCTTGAATTTTTGGTCAACCTTAAGAATTTTTGTCAACTTTAAAGATCCCAAGGATTTTTCTTCTGAGACACTGTCCCATTATACAATTAAATAACGTAAACCATTCATCTGGAACTGACTTGAACATAGCAAAATTCTTTTAACAGGGATTTAATACCAGGCCTTATTAATCATACTATAATATTTTATCTAACTTCAAAATTGTACAGTGAAAAGTTACTCAAATAGAACATTAAAATTAGATTCAAACAATTTTTATGACTGTGATCTTGTTACTATTTAATATTTTCATAGTCTGTGATTTTTCTTACCTATAAGCTTTTCAAAAACCAACTATAATGAGGGACCTTCTCAATGAATTTCAATTCGTCAGATTCTGAATAGGGGATTTAAGGACCGCATTTCCGTAGGTAGGGGGCCATAAGGGTTCTTTTTTGACGACCGCAGCTTCGGCGAAAGAAAGCAGCCCGTTCGCACCCTTCACACTCATCCAATCATCCCGAGAGGGTTGGTTATCCCTGCGCAACAATTCATTACCATCTTCCAACGGAAGGCAATTCGCATGCAATATGCACGGATGGCAAAGAGATGAAGAAAAGGGGGAGGAGGGCGTGTAATCTGCCAGATGCTGGAGGCCAGCGAGCGCGCAGGGGAGTGGGGGCGGGGGCGGGGTCGGGGCGGGGCGGCAGGGCGGGGCGGGGCGGGGCGGGGGCGGGCGGGCGGGGCGGGGCCGGGGCGGGCGGGCGGGGCGGGGCGGGCGGGCCGGGGAGGGCGGGGCGGGCGGCGGGGGCCAGGGGGGGGCGGGGCGGGTTACATACGGGGGCGGCGGCTGGGGCGGGGAAGACGAGGCCGACGCCTGGCGACTGATGGAAGTGCACGGCTCCCCGTCTCTGAGGCGTCGCTGGACGTCTCTCTACTAGATTACGTCTGCGCGTACGCATCGAGGCACCTAGCACCCTACTTACACGTAACTCGTCACACCTGGAGACTCTAGTCACACCAAACCTGGCTCACCCTGAGGTGATAGAGACCACCTCTCTGCATACCCTCTCCAACTGTGTGTTATCATCCGAGACTCACCCTCCAGTGCCTCCTATGGTCAATGTGTCGCTGCCACAGATGTGCCTCGACTTATCTAGCAGTGCTAGTGCGCTCGCCACACCTCTGTGTCTCTCTCCTTCTATATCCCTACATCTACACCTTCGCTTAGCACTACCTGGAACTACGGCCCGTTCAACTCCGCTAAAACCCACCTTCACACTGCAGCTCCCTCAACATTTTATGTGTAGACTTCGAACATCACCTATAGCTTGGCCCTCTGCCGTCCCACACGTCCCCGAACCCGATCTAACCATCAGAACTTACCGACAAACCAATAGCCACCTCCGATATTTCCTCGGACAGCGTGGGTGCTTCTACATTAGCCCAAGGTTAATTACTAGGAGAACAAACAAAGGAACATGGTTACTCTTGTATTCTCCGGTTCGATGACGACCCGAGTTATAATCCTGACCGAGCCGGCGAACTTTGTATTCTCGTCTGCCGGGCAAGCCCGTTCCCGGACCGTCGGCGGCAGCATGTAATTTCTGCCCAAACAGGTGAGGTATTGACCTTGGGCGACTGGCGGAGAGTTATAACAACCTTCGACGCGAGGAGAGGAAAGAAGAAAATAGACTCACGTGGGCGCAATTTTGTCTCTCGTTGAGGGCCAACCGGCGAGGGTGGACGAGACAAGGCGGACGCGGGACTTCCGTGACGGTGTTGAGTGGGGCTGGGGGGGGGTGATACGGCAGGCGGTCGGCCGACGCGGAGGCCCGCGTGCTCAGAGTTGGCTGGCGCGGGACGGGCGGGACGGCGGACGGGCCGCGTGCGCCGCCACACACACCATACCACACATATGCGTGCGCCTTAAACAAGACGGAGGAAGGGACTTCATTTCTGGGTCCACTGATCTTCTCTTTGAATGTTTTTCTTTGAAAGAACAAATATCACAACGTTAGGGACAAGGGGAATAAAATTATAATTTAATGATACAATGGATAAATTTCACGATTTCTATGTTGAACCATTTACAGGGATGCAAGATGACTTTGAGAGTCTCTGACCCAAAGTCGTGAAACAATTCCCAATATTGTCTGGGTTTAAATTAAGAGGGGGCGAGAACTGAAACGTCATTAAACACAAATTTAAAAATGTTTTGATCTCGTAGGCTTCCGGGGGCCCCTTTCCACAACTCGCCTCCCTCGCGCACGCGTATGCTACACACGAGAGCCTCCCACACCGCCACAGCCACAAGCCGGCCCCCCGGCGGACGAGCGGCCGCGGGCGCGGGCCGGCGGGCGGCGGCGTCGCGTGGGCCCGTCGCCCTCGCCCCACCCCCGCGAGAGCTACCTTCTCCTTGTACGCGGACCCCAGTAGCTGCGACGGACTTGAGGTCCACGGCTCCCTTCCCCTTCTTGCCGTCCTCTGGAGCGGCGCTTGCGGCAGCATCGCCATGCAGGCACGCGCAGATTCACCAGGGATGGACGACCGCCACGCCTGGCGGCAAAACGGATGATGCTCCCCCCCGCGCGCGCATGGCAGGGAAGGCCCCGCCGGTCGCGTCGACCACCCTCGGCCCCCGCCGCCTCCG
>BOPP01000043.1:3031322-3048715 GCA_017312745.1 Gryllus bimaculatus
TATTATTATTATTATTATTATTATTATTATTATTATTATTATTATTATTATTATTATTATTCTAGCATTGAATTGAATAACAAAGTGTAACTCTGAGATTGTTTTATTTTCTGGCTCTTCTGTACCCTTTACATTCTCAATTGTGATGCTCTTTGTTTATTGTTGAGCCTTAAGTGCTGCATTACCATGACTAAGCCTGAAAAAGTGGTGTTAAGTACTACTCAAGTGTGTTGAATTTGCAGGGGGGACAATCACACTTTCTGAGTCTCAACTTCTTAAACTCTGGGTTTACTGATAAAAATATGGTTCTCTTGGCTCCCTCTCCTCTGTCATCTGCGATGGTGCACTTTTTCAGAAACATCCTGTATATTTTCATAGCTATGGCCTAAGAAATTCGTAACATTTAGGCTTTCTTTTAGGTCCTCAACAGAATCTCCAGAAAAAATTAAAAGCACATTAGAACACTTGAAAGTCATATCAATTCTTAGTGAAGGAAAAAAAAGAAAAAGGAGAAGAAAAAATGTCCATTCTACTTGCAGATTTATAATGATGGTCAGTCAACTAACAGGCTCGCAAAACTAGGACTAGTGTTATGTCTACTAAGTGTATCATAAATTAAGTACCGTATAGCCCTGCCTGCCTATGATAAACAACTGTAATAAGGGCAATGTTTTGTCTTTTGAGAAGAAGAATTCTCAATGAAACAAACATATGTTGTTTGTGAATCATAATTATGTCTGTTAAAAAAGAATCAACACAAGCAAAGAAGTGTTTATTAGAATGAATCACATGATTTGATTAAGTGGCTGATACTTTCTTCTGGAGCCATCCAACCCTATGCACAAATCCATAATCGGATAAGATGAATCAGAATCATGTATCAGCCAAAGTAATGCTAAAATATGTCCTCCTTAATGAAACAGTGAACTTCTCAATGATAATCAACTCTACATAAATGACACAACTTGCCAAGATATTGGGGGGGGGGGAGGGAATTGTAAGTGTAATTTTAAAAACAATGTATTCAATTAGTTGAATGTTATGTTCCTTTACTGAAACCTCTCAAGCTGGATTCCTCCCTTTATCGAACACCTTTTCCTGAAATTGGTCTAATACATATGTCAGTACTTCTTCATCTTGGATATACAAAACCCTGTTATAAGAGACTTTGGGGAATGAAATTTTGTCTCTTGTAAGCACGAAATATTATAAGTGGGGAAATTCTTTATTTGCAGCTGACGACTGGACTGTAATTATGAATTTCTTTAAGAGTAATTATCTTATAGAGAGGCAACTTGTAACAGCTGTATCTCTATATTGGGTATATTCTTAAAGTACGTAAAGTGTCAAATTTGAAGGAAGCCAACTACAATTTTTATTATTGCAGACACAATGTAATGATAATAAATGAAGATCTAGTACGTTTTTCTTTCTTCTGGATTGGAGTAGAATTCTTTCACTTACACATATGTAATACAAAGAGTATGAAGAAGCTTAATATCTTTAGATTCTTGACAATGTCTTAAATAACATTCTTTGTAACAGAAATAAAATACAGGTGCTATCAAAAATTTAAAATACAAATTTTGCTTCAAATGTTTGAGCATAATTTCCCTCTTCTTTCTGGTCTATAAAACTGAAATATTTTGTATATGACAAAAAAAGATTACTTATTCAAAGATAAATGTGATGAAATATAACTCAAAAATAGGTTGAGGATACCAAATAACAAATGCATAATTTTCTCAGTAATGGTCATCCTATGATAGAGTTAATACATTTTAAAGTACAATTTATTATGGTAGTATAAAAAAAATGAGTAGTGATAGAATCCATGCACGTATCTTATATTTCACAGAGGTACAATAATTTTGGCTTTTTGTTCTCAATCAAATTTTATTTACTCTACATCTCCATTCATAAGATAGAATAGTAAATTTTATTATTTCTAATTTCAGCACAGTAGCATGAAATGCTGTATAAACTACACACTTGTGCATGAATCTTGATAAGAAAAGATTACTTGTGACTTTCCTTCCTCTCATCTAATAATTAAACATAGAGGCTACCTCTGTTAATCTTAGTGCACAAGTAAAGATTTCAATTGAAATATTGATTCCCGAATATATCTAGGAGTCTCTAAGAGATAGAGGTTTCCATCCTTTCAAAATTGTTTTGAACAAAATGTTTCTTTGCAGAACAAAAGGAACATTTACAAGTTATACATGACAAGTTATAGATGTGATAGGCCTAACCTTTTCTAAGCAAGTGCTTATGTAAGTTAATTTTATATACATTTTGACCCTTCCTTCTAAACTGAGGCAAGTTGGTAAGTAATTTTGAAATAGAAAAAATCATTGACTATTTTAGTATAATTGTTGTTTAATGCATTAATCATAAAATGTATCTTTTAAATATCTTGTCGTAAGAAAATTTATACATTCAGATTGCTAGTGAATGTACATAAAGAGTTATTCATATTTCACTTTTGCACAGTTTTCCCTTTTATGTTACTGCTATCTTCAGTACTTTAAAGGTTTTATTATGACATGCAGAGCAATGGTTCTTGATGCATTGTGCAAACATTGAATGCTGCATGCGAAGCCAGCGCAAAGCGTGGGGCCAGTTGGGTCGTGTGTGATGACTTGAGTCACATCACAGGTGCAGCCTGACATGGAGGAGCTGACTGAAAATGCTGAAGAAGGTGGTGATGAGGCTGAAAGTAAGCAGAGTGAAGTGAAGTTGGGACGTATTCAATACAAGGTAGGAGATGGCAATTTGATGAAATTTGCTAGTAAATATTTTATTTTAATGTCATTAATTTTGATATCATCAAATTCTATGACTAATATACTCTACATCAGCATTAAAGTATGTTCTTGTTTGATTTCCACAGTACTGTGAGATACAATGTTAACTCTTCCACTCTGTTGCACTTTGAGATTTCTTAAAAAATATTTTATTTTATTTTATTTCCATGTCATTTACATCATCATTTTTTAATAAGCTATAAAATGTAATATCATTGGGCCCATACAAAGTCTGTTTCATTTTTTTAATGAGGTTCAAATTGATAAATGAAATGCATAATGAATAAATGGTATACAAATATTTACAGCAGGAAAAATAAATTCTTAAGATTATATGATTATTTATATATATTACATATAACAATATATAGAACTTATATATATATATATATATATATATTATATCATATATATATATATATATATAATATAAAACAACATACAGAATAAAAGGTTAACATTGTATTAAAATTGAAATAATTACTAACTGGTGGCTTTGAATTTCAAGAATTTCATTTATATTTATTTTATTGGCAATAACAAATTTCAAGTAGATATTTTCAAGAGATGATATTTGCATTCAAACATCCAATACTTAATATAAACAAGTCATTCCTATGATTACCTCTCTTCCCTTTAGGACTCATTACAAGTCATTCTTGCTTCTGGGTGTACTCTGCAATCTTTAGTTTACAAATGCCAGAAACCTTTAGTAATGAGAGTTTCTTTGACAGCATTTGTCAATTTCTGTCTTTTTCACATGCTTAATTTCTGATCCTCTTTGTTATGCTCTTTCTTTTCATTCCTATGTTCTTAATGACAGAGTGTTCTCGAGTGGCAAGTATTTTCTGCAGCTATAACTACTGTATATAAAGGTATGGTTAGTGGCCAGCAACTAGTTGATATTTTGCGTGAATATTGTCCACGAAATATGACATCTCACCAAATGTGTCGATACCTGTTTTCTCACACTGTAAACTAAGATCAGTTCTGTTTTCATGTTATCGTCTGTACTGCAATTAAATTGCTTATATTGTTAAGATATATTATATCAGGTAAAAGTATATAAAATATTTGGAAAAATAAATGTGTAGTGTTGTCTCTTTTAGATCAGATAAAAGCAAATAGAAGAAAACTGAAATTAAAGAAAACTGAAACAAAAGAACATATTTGAAATAAAACTTAAAAATATTGTATAAAAAGTTTGTTATGTAGTTTAAGCATTTTAAGTTAGAAAAAAAACAGTCCAAAGGTTAAAATTATTTTAAATTTAATTTATAACTGTAACTTACATAACAATGGAAAAAACATGACATGAGTGTGTTTTTTCTAATAATTTTATAAAGGAAGCTACAAGAAATAACATTTTCCATTGTCCTAGAATAATAGATTGTGAATCATGGACATTCCCTCATTTTATGTCCTATTTGCAGCTGGAGTACGACTTCAATTCCAACAGTCTGGCAGTGACGGTGATTCAAGCTGAAGATCTCCCTGCTCTGGATATGGGTGGAACATCTGATCCATATGTGAAAGTCTATCTTCTGCCTGATAAGAAGAAGAAATTTGAAACCAAAGTGCATCGGAAAACTCTTAGCCCAGTATTCAATGAAACTTTCACCTTCAAGGTAGTTATCTATTTTCATATTTTTGTGACCTACAGGCACTAGAGAAATGTTCATGATGTAAAGATGATTTCATAGAAGTCATGAGGAAAATAGCACAATTTACAAATTTTAAGATGTTATAATTCACTAGTTGTGTCAAATATCATACTAATGTCCTGAAAACTAATATTTTCTTACAATTTGCCATTAAAAAGACTGTATTCTGAAATGAATTACTGACACTATTAGCTAAGTTATAAATGAAACTTATAGGATTGAAAATTGTCCACTGCATTTTCTTGTAATGTTGATAACACATAATGTTGAAATTGTCGTAAATTCTCAATGAACATGTATTGTCTGAAACAATGATATTGATTCATGATATTATATCATTATGAAAATTTATACATTCATACAATATCATGTTTTGTCTTCATGATATTATATCATGAAGACAAAACAAATGCTAAGAAAATGTATATTAAGTTTGTAATTCCAGGGGAAACAAACAAACCAAAAATAAAAGTATACATTCAAATGTTGTTTATTGGGGCAGATCTGCTTTGAAATTTAAAAAAAACATAAAATCTGCCTTCAAAGGCAGCAGCCTAGTAATAAATTGGACAAGGAAGAAGAAGAAATGATGAATGGAAATACAATTTAGACCGTATTAATTGTTAATTTCCAACTAACGGCGATTAATTATCCTACTGCCCAAGATTAACATGTTTTGAAACATCTTTTTTTTTACCACAATTGTTTTTGTAAATAATTGTGGGTTTTTAAAATGATTGCCAAATTTAAAAAAAACATATAATTTATATCAATGCCTTAGCGAAATAACATTACTTTTCGATGTATGTTTCGTCATCTTTAGGTACTATTTAGAAAAGAAGTATATTTTTTCTACCTCGCTTTACTACATACGTAGTAAAGGAAAAGTACTCGTGCGGCGGAAAACACCAATTTTTTGACGGAAAAATTGTTATTGTCGAGCTCTGGTATCGAAAAGTGGATAAATCTTGTTACTTTCTCTTGTTATGTAGTCGTAATCCACAATTTGTGGGTCATGAATACCGAAAAATCGATTGACTGAAAATATGTTCTTCTGTACGTCCGTCTGTCAGTCTTAAAAAATGTCGCGGGTCTCATTTTTCGTTTAAGTCTGAATTTTTGAAAATAACAAAAGTTCAAAATTTTATCGGCGTCTTTCTACAACTTCTATATTGAAGATATATATTTTTTCCTTAATGATAGCTGATGTTCAAAGATAGATCTTCAAATAATGTCAAATACAATTTTTCGAAAATGTTAGTTTTGGCGTGAATTATAGGCAAATTTTAAACAATAATTTTCTCAAAAACGACTCCAAAGGTTTTTCTTTAGAATTTCTCCCCGTATGTATCAAAGGACGGTAAAAAAAATTGGCTCTGGTCTCATTTTCGGCAAACTCTCTATATTTTTAAAAATTGCAAAAACATTACATCGCAAAAATTCAATTCTGAAAATAGAGATTTTTGACTTAAATCCGGTTTGAAAAATCAGATATTTAGAAAAGTTTTTTAATTTTTTTGTTTTTATATTGAAAACATTTTTTTTAATGAACCAGTGAAATCTTTCCTTTTTTATCGGTACATGCTAATACATAATACTTATTGTGCGTATTCCCAACGTAAGAAGCGCTGTTGAGGAGTGTTCTGGAGGGCTCGGAAGATCATTGTGGTGGATAGCGTGAGCTCTGCAATTCTGACGAACGGCTGAGAAAGGCGGTCGGAATCACATCGATACAGAGGTGTAGTAAGCGACTCATTCCCGTCCATTCTCAAAATTGCATTTTTCGTCGTTTCTATTAGTAGAATATATTTCGTAAAATGTAGATTTTTTGTACTGGAATATTATTTAGACATATCTCCAACACTTCATCTCATATTAAGCACAAACTTTTCGTCGTTATCGAAGAAGAGAAATCGTCAAGGAACTGGTTTTCCATATCGTTAACTATGTTGTGTATTCTACTATTGTTTTCGATCGGCTAAAGAAATAGTACCTGCTCTCTCGTTAATACTTATCTGTGAACTCATGTCATTCCTATGAATCTTATTCTTCTGAATACCTAATTAGATATCAAATTCTTCAACCAACAACGAATATCTCATATTGAAGACATTATTGACACAAATTGGAGACAGATGTCCCTCAGATAATAAATCATTTAAAAACCTCTGCAATGTTGATGGATTGTAAAAAAGACGGATCTACTGTGACTCTGCTTTTTTGCTCGACTAGGTTATTAACATTAATATGTCTTCGTCCTCTTATCAAGGTTAGGTAGATTGCTGATTCTGTCTTTAGTACTTTGGGAACGCTGTTTGTAATTCGTGATTTTTATTTTTATTTATTTATCATTGTTACATTGTTCATTTGCTGTAATTTTTTTCTCCCTTTACCTTTATATTTTCAAGGCTTGTTTTAATCTTTGCACATGAAGCACATATGTATTATTCTTGAAATTAGATTAGTCATTTTGTGATATTTCTGTTCTCATGTTAATTTGTAATGTCATTTCCCACATATGTTGAAATGTTAAGTAATTTAAGTTATTTGTGGTAGATTTTGGTATATATATATATATATATATATGTATATATATATATATATATATATATATATATATATATATATATGTACGTATGTAACATTAATTCATATTTTTCATTTCGATACGCCCATTTCACTTTAGAGCCATCATCGCATCACAATTTTCTTCTATTAATGCTTCCCAAATGCGAGAGAATGATCGACGATTTTACTTTAGACCGGGTGATTAACTCAGAGATGCTAACCCGGGGCCACAATGGCATAAGCATAAGCAATAACAAACCCTGGCCCTGGCAGCGGAGCATTGAGGGAAGTTATAGCTCCATGATGTTAGTAGATTATCTCGAAGACCTCTCTGGTTAGGGAATCAGGAGCACCAGACGGAGCACGCATGTGACTACCAGATCTGTATAAAGAAGAGGTATCTGATTTCTCAGACAATACAAATTTCGTATTTATTTCTGTAGTGTAAAGTATCAAAGTTTACCGCTGGTCGTAAAAAGAATCGTCTCAAACCTCAAAGTATCCAAGTTCTAAAGCATTATCGTTACTCACGAAGCACTTAATGTGAGTTTAGGTGATCGAGGCAGAATCCATTGGTGTGCACTCTGAAGGTTGGGACCCCTCTTGCAAGAAAGGTGGAGATCGCTTTATGAGCAACTTAATGTGAATTTACTTATGTACCGGAGTCTCAAAATAATGACAAACTTTTAGCGCATGTAGGGGTTCAAGCATTCTGAGGTATTCACTTTCAACTACTTGCGTTTTTTTTTCAAATGCGTTTTTGCCGCAATTGCCCAACTGGGGCATGCGTAGTCCATTTGGGGTCTAATGAGTGCTTTATATCAAGCGTGAAGCAGTTTGCCGTTGACAGTTTGCTCCGCGAAACAAGCTTCTCCATCTGCCTCTGGTCTGCCGCACTTCTTCTGCGCGATTTCTATGTGACGATTAAAAATAAGCGGGCTATTGAGAGTGACACGTAGATATTTTACTTTTGCGCCCATTTCGTCTGGTCTCCGCATAGCGCGAGCGGCTTCGGTTGTGTGAATCGCCGTCTCCGTGTGAAGAGGACAGCTCCACTCTTACACACATTGACTTCGAAGATCTGGTCTCTGTTGGCGAGTTTAAAGGCTCTCCCAGATCCGCAACCTTTGCGGAATGGCCGCAGGGGAAGTTTCGCGCCGGACGCTTTTCGACCGCTGCCCCTCTATTTTCGAGAAAGTCTGTCCGCCTTCGGAAGCCTTCGCTCCCCTTTGTTGATCGAATGAGAAAAACTGTCACCAAATGCTGAGCCCTAATTGCCGCTCCGGTGCGAACGGTCCCGCGGATTCCGCCGCCGCGCTGCGGATCTCCCGCGCGGGCTGAGAGGCTGCTGATGCCCGGGGGGGGGGGGGGGCGTTCCGAGGCCGGCGAGCGCTTTCCGAAAGGGCCCGCTTGGGCGCGGCGCATTCTGCCTTAGCGCCTCCTGGCGCCTGCTACCCGCGACCAAGGGCGCGCCAAACGGCAATTTCCAAATCGTAACCATGTTCATTCTACAATCCCAAATATAGCCTTCTGATTGGTCAGAATTTTAGAGCTGTTCCAAACAGTTGGCATTGTGAACACTAGGTGTCCCGAGTGAAACAATTGTTTTAGAGTCCCTTAACAGGGACTGAATCTACGACACGGTGTAAGATATATTTCTTACATCGTGATCTAGGGACTCTAGATTCTTTGAAGATTGGCGTGAGTTGGGAAATCACGCGAGACTCGACTCAGTCGAGTGCACTCTGCAGTACACGTGTTTTTTTCATTCAATATTCACCCAGCGAATATTCATCTCAATTTTGTATGTTATTTGGGACAGTAATTTGCTTGCAACTTAGAGTATTGTTAAATATTATTAATGTATTCGAAGAATTGGTTAACGTTCCTTACTGCAGTGATAATCAGAAGTAGATATAACTGCCTTGAGTATGAACTAATAAAACAAACTATTATGAAATACTTAATCTTTGAATACTTGGAAGAAAGCGTTAAATGACTGTCCCAGTCAACTTACTCCAGTCCGTAATAGTTCTTTTAGTAGCGGAAAATTTCCCAACATCTGTTCTCTGAGCCCTCAACTGTATTTTGTACGTGTGATACCCTTAACTAAGTATATGAGTGAACCAAGTCGATTAGAGATACATTTCCACGCTGAATAACCGGCATAATGCGTATAGAGCACAAAGTCTAGGTCACAAACCCTACCGATTTCTAATGATTTCCTTTCTTCCTTCTTTCTTGACTTTCTTCATATTTCTCTGGAAAGCAAAGTTACCTGCTCTTCTCTGTGTTCTATTAAGATTTACCCGTTGTAAATTTCTTTAAGGGTCCCAGCAAATCGTTTCGTATCCCATTAAGTCAGCTATTTAATACTTTTACATAATTAGACGTTATCCGTACATTCTGTGCCCAAATAATTAAATTAAATGTATTCTGCTGACGAAAGACGAAGTCGTGACAAGACGTCATTAAAAGAATAGTTCATTAGTGTTTTATTCAGCTCACATGGTCGTCGTAGCGAGTCCTACAGCTTGACCACTTGGAAGAAAAATCATCAAGGCAACGCTTAGCTCGGGAGGCGTAGCTAAGCCATCCCCCACTGCTCCCGAAGGGGAGCTCAGTTGAACGCAAGGGCCGCCTGCAACGAAAACTGATTCGCTCTTGCAACTTAGTTCTGACGCTTCGACACTAGGGTTCGGGACGTTCGTCAAGGCCAGGCTGCCTTCTCCCCGCCCATCCAGGCCGAGGCGGCGGCTCCGCAAGGCGGGGATGTTAAACCTCTAAGAGAGGGAACCTTCCCCTCCGCCACTAATCGCGCGTTTGCAATTCAGGTACTTTTTTTGGTTAGTGGTCGAGCTATAGTGAGCACATTTCTTACTACTTGGAATACCTCCAAGATTCTGACAAATGAAAAGACTTAATTTATTAATTTGGGACTGCTTATTATATATGGTTACGTTATAGAAATATGCAACCGCCGCCTACCGTTTATTATACAATGAATGCGAATAAAATATAATTATAATTAAATATAATTAAATGCGGTTCCATTAACTTATAAACGAGAGTTAATTCGAACTTTTGCTTTCGTTTCGTTTTCGTTATCAGCGTGGTCGATATAGTTGACAAATATTTTTTTAATCGCAGTCACATTTTTACTGTTGACTAGTGTAATAAAAGTGAAGAAAAATATTGTGATTTTATTTTATTTATTTGGAATTTTCAAGGTATAAAATGGAACTTCGCCTTAGTATACTACCAATTCTTGGTGTGTATGCCTTATATTTTGTTAATATAACGAAAGTGTTGTAATGCTGTAATGTAGGGCTTATTACCACATGAATTCGTAGTGTAGGGTAATAATTGTAATGCTGCAGAAAAAAGTACCGATTTTTCGACAGAAAACAGGTTTCGTGAGTCGCTGATTTTACTTGAAGCTTCTAAAACATTATCGAAATGTTTACTATAATGGTTCCATTTTTTCTAGTATAGAGCACAATACTATTCTAGAATTCTACTTATAAAAGTGGTGCAGGTCCGCGTTTGTTTACAACTTCAAAAAAGTCGAAAAATGCTCTTTTGAAAAATTGTTTGCATCCTCTTACAGCATACAACTACATTATTGAAAAGATAAGTTTTCTCAAAAAAATAACATCTTCAAAATCAGACCTTTAAATAATGCCATGTACATTTTTTCAAAATCTGATTACTTTTCACTTAGTTTTGGTTGAAATCATGACAATCGGTGAAATATGCCTAAACAATATTTTCTTAAAAAGAGTTCCAAATTTTTCTTACCGTTTTTGCTAGAATAGAACAAAGCTGGCTCAATAATAATTATTGGGCGATTTTCATTAAAACCTTTGCAAAACCAAAAATTGCAAAAGTTATGCTTTTTCTAACTTGTCCTACACCTTCATTATTGAAGTCAGATATTGCTTAGTTCATATAAAGTATTCCTAAGTACATGAATTTTAAATAATTTCAAGAACACTTTTTAAAAATATTAGTAGTTTGCTCGTAATTTTCACTTGTATTCGTGACCACCGTTCTGTCTGACTTGACTTCAGGCCAGAATTTGCCTAAACGAGAACTCTCCAGTAACGTTCGAAGCGAGGCAAGTTACTGCGTGAATATCATTGTTCAGATTTGCTCGGGATACTTGTTGCAGAATAGAACGCATGTTTTATTGTTGATTTTGTGTTGATTGCTATAAAAATATTATTTTAGAAACATTTTCTTAGAGTTCGAGATATGTGTAATAGTCCAGTCAAATGGTGCTCATAAAAGGGCAAATAAGGAACGTTTTGGAGTAGCTTTGTATTTTGTTCCTAAATGTTTTTTGTGTCCCTCAACACGAATGTCAGGCCTGTTAACAAGAATATTGCCTGGAAACACTTTCTTAGAGCAAATAATATGTAAAAATCATGACGATTTTGTTTTTCAGAATAACTCAAAAGCTATCTTTTTCCAGCAAATAATGATCTTGTATGAATTAGAAGATAAAATTAGTTACATTTATTTTCATTACTTTCTTCCTCCAACCAGCTATTTAGCCATGAGAGCACCGCAAACTTGGGTGATGTAAGCAAAAAATTTAAAAACGGGAATTATCTTACTTTATGCTTCCGCAGCCAGTCATGTGCGTGATCTGGGCTGTCCGGGTGACGCCGCGTCGAAGGCTGTGTTGCCATATATCTTACTTTATCTCCAAATAACTCAAAAACGTCAATTCGTCGTAAATGTTGACGTGACATGAAACGAAACCAAATTTATTTCCATTTGATATTTTTCCATCATTCCTCAGATGAGCCGCTTAGCCGAGAGTGTGCCGCGGAATTAGTTGTTTGTAATGTATACTTTTGTTTCGTTTTAGCTCTTGAATTTCTGGTGTGTGTCAATGCAACTCCTGCTTGAAGATAGGATGTTTGGATTTTCTCATAACTGCTGTAAGGGGCAATGGAAATGAAAATTCCTGCGTTATATTTTACTGTGCTAAAGCACTGAAAGGTAGAACGGGTCAACAAGGATGGAGCAAAGTTCTATCAATAGTTGCAACAGCATTTTCTTTTCCCTCAAAACTTTTACGTGTTACCAATCAACTCTAGTATTGTGACTGACGTTATGGTATATAATTGAAATAAGGATTGAAATGTGGGTTGGAAGAGCATTAACAGAGTTAGGTGATGACAGCAACTGTAAAATTGAGAGTAACAGATTACAACTACTTGTAGTAATGAGCCGTGCAATACGAATATACAACAAAATTCCTATCAATCCAATAGCTCTCGTTGAAGCAATTACTGTTTCTAAGTAGTTGGATGACCAGGGGAGTTTGAGGAGTGTTTTACCCGCAATTACCATGTACATGGTTTCCATGGTTCAAGGAAAGAAATCAAATCCAAGCATTCAAACTAATAACAATCAATTTAGTGCCGAAGTTCAATACATAATAAATATTGTTTTTTATCTCATAGGGTTTTTTGACGTATGAGCCTATCCGTGATAATTATGTTGAATATGTATCAAAATATCAATCACAAGCAGCAGTTGTTTTTATATCTACCCTGAGGGCGTAGGGTTGGTACATTGGTCTTTAAACAATGTAATGTGCAATTTTTTAAAAGAAAAACTAGTTGTTTCGCGTAATTTCTGCTAAAAGTCGATGCAATTTATAAAAACGTTTCCGTAAAAAAACTGCACCATATTGTTTCCCTTTTCCTCGTATGTAGAAAAGGATGGTAAAAAGATGCTGACCCCTTCTTGGGAGAACTTTCCGTACTTATGAGAAATGCAAAAAATTAATATCGCAAAAGCTCAATATTGATGGTAGATCTTTTTTTGATTAATGAAACATTTTTCTAAAAATTTTCTAATTCTTTAATGGTCATGTACATTTTTTAATCCGATTAGTTTGGCTGCATTTTGCTATTTTTGAATTGGCAAATTTGAATTTCCCGCACTTCTTTCGCTAGAATTTTTCAGAAGTAATTACGTTGGAAACCAATGGATACATCGGGACGCAGCATTCTGAAATTTTCAGAATCCCTTCTCAATTTGGGCTGTGTATGAAAAGGAGTTTTGGATTCTCGAATTTCAGTTATATTACCTTTAACAAAGTAATTTTTCGCAACTAATTCTCTATATCTGTAATGATTATCTGTAGTGATGTCTGACATGTGCTAATATGCATAGAAATTGCGGTATTATAATCTTACGTAACGGTTACTAATGCGAGAAAGTGCGTGCTGTTGAACCTCTACTTGTTGCTAGTTGTAGGAGTAGAGCCGCGAATATTGATTGCTATTTTGTTGGCAATAGTAAAACTGTAAATCTGACGTGCGTTTTCCATTGCAAATAAGATGTCTGTAACTGGGAACTAAGATAAGTATAGGGGAAAATTGACAATATTGAATGAATGCTGGTCCCCTTAATGCCTAAGGTTGTCTCAATCTCACGATAGGTCACATGACGATCTTGCAATGTCAGTTCACGCACAGCATCAATGGTTTTCGGAACAACAACTGATTTTGAACGACCTTCGCGAAATTCGTCTTGAAGTGAACTACGACCACGATTGAATTCACCATACCAGCAATAAACACTGTTCATTGATGGAGCTTCATCGCCAAAAATTGAATGAAGTTCATGCTGAGTTAATACAATTCGAAAGTTGTAAAAAATAATCGCACGAAAATGTTCACGATTTAATTCCATTTTTGGGCCAAGATGAATGTTTTAATTTTCTTTAAACAACACAAATAGCGCTCGTATAACAAAACGTTCTGATTACGAATAACCTCAAAACATCTAACTTTACGATAGAGCTGTCAGTTGCCAGATTGCAACACCAGGGTTGCCAAATCCCGAAACATAAAAGGCAACCTTCATAGCTCTCGATTGGATGACAGTGTGCCCCACTCCTTCCAGCTTCTGACTTTGAGGAGACACTCCATTTAAATCCGACAATAATTGCCGCGATAATGCGCGGCCTCCGCTCTTATCTGCGCTCTTTCAGAGATGGCCGCCCCCGCCGCCGCCCCCGCTGCGCTCTATTCTCGCGACCGTGCAGTAGGGACAGACTTCTCACCAAGGGGCGGATTTTGTGAACCGAAAATATCGCTAGAAATGATCAATAAAATGGTTTTAAATGTTTTAAAAATGCCTTAAACGCTAAGAAAAACAACTCCGGATGAACAACTCAAGCTGTTCGGTACGTTACTGATGTAATCCAGGCTATTTCTATTCTATTCGTTCAAGTAAATTGAGCTTTCAAACCTTCGGTGGAGAACATTTGTTGTAACTCATAAATAGTTTTTGAGGCAAGTACCATTAAAATTGTATTAATATCGATGTAATAAACGAAAAATGCATTAAAAATTACGGGAAAAGTTAAAAAATAACTTATTTGTCGATATCGACGAAAAATGAGAAAAAATAACGTATAAAATGGGACATTTCGTTTTTTCATTTCATAAAATGACTTTCTATACAAAACGGCATTTTTCTAAAGTGAAAAGAAAAAAATGACATTTAATTAAACACACTTTTCACAACAGCGATGGTTGTCAGGGCCTGCGACTGGTTATACGGACGGCACCAGAACGGAAGACAAGCATTTCCCACCCGCGCAGCCGCCGACAAAAAAGCGAATTTCCGAACTGACGTTTCGGGACATCGTTGATGGCAACCATCACAATTAGTGATTTCAATTTAGTGTGGGTAAGAGTGGGTCGGTCCTCTTTTATTCAGTACAATTGGATAAAATTGTGAGAGAACTGTAGCACGTACAAGATAGCGAAATTTTTCATTTGTGCGTTATTAACCCAAGATCTCGAGAAGAAGAACCACAACAACAACAACAACTATAAATTAAATGTTTTGTCTTAGTCTATTGTCATTTGCTTTGCTCTTATAAAATAATTGATCTTTGTAGATAATGGCACTAATTTTATTAGAATCCAGTTTTAACAACAATAATAGCCGGTCCGTTTGGCGGAGATCGTTAAGGCAGTAATGCCGTAGCGATCCCGGACCGAACGATCCCGGACCGAAGGATCGCGGGTTGGAGTCCCGCCTCCCGCATGGCTGTATTTGTGTTCGTCCTTTCACCCATTATCATCACCATATCATGTTACCGTACCGTTAAATGCCATAGTGGTCGCTAACCTAGATGTGGATGCGAATAATAATAATAATAATAATAATAATAATAATAATAATAATAATAATAATAATAATAATAATAGTGATATTATAAATTTGCTTATCTTAGAACAATCATAAATATTAGTATGATAATATTATGAATATATTCAACTAGTGCTAAAACAGCACATACTTTCTCGCACTATTTCTAACTGTTCCGCTATATTGTACTACTACATAAACCTGCAAAAGTGTTTTCAACCAGCATTTTTCCGCTCCGAGACTCGAACTAAGAACATGTAAGTGAACTCGCCATGAGCCTTACTTCTACGTTACAGAAACAATATGAGTTAAGAACTCGAGCTTAAACACTCAACTCCATATTTCCAAAAGCAATTTTCTAAAATTCAGAGACGTCAGAGCAAATGAGACATCCACCATTCTTGAAAGCATCCCTTGTCCCTTGTTTGATACAATCAAAAAATTTAAAGAACAAATAATAACAGTTTTTGAGAAAATGTTTTTAATATAATTTGCATTAATTTCGACCAGAAATTGCGAGAAAATAACTCGTTTCTTCAAAAAATGTACTTGACCTTTTCGAAAGAGCTGATTTTTGAGAACAAGTTTTGATTTGGTCAAAAATCTCAATATTCAATTTTGTAGTTTTGAAATGTTAACCTTTGCAATTTTCGCAATTTTTGAAAAGATGGAGAGTTTGCTGAAAATTAGACAAACCCCACATGTTTACCATCCTTTGTTTCATAAGAGGAGAAAATTATGAACAAATTTTTGTAGCGATTTTTGAGAAAATATTTTTGTTAGAAATTGCGCAAATTTATCAGTCACAAATTACGCGAAATCTCTTCTTGTACGTGTCCTTTAAAGAGCTAATTTTGTAGAACATATTTCGTTTAAGTAAAAATCGCTATCTTCAATTTTGTAGGTTTGAAATCTTAATTTTTCAATTTCCAAAAATTGGGTAATTTCGCCGAAATGGGACTAGAAATATACTTTTTACCGTCCCTTGATACATAGGCCTACGGGGAGAATTTTTAAAAAAAAATGAGCGGAAATTTGAGAAAAAATTGAGCGGGTTTGGGAGGGGGAATTGTTTAAAAAATTATATTGCCTATATTTCGCGCAAAATTACACGAAAACCACTAATTTTTTCGAAAAATTGAACTTATTTCAAGTTGTCTTTCATTGAGGGAAAATGTTCTATCTTAAATATTGTTGTAGGAGGACGCCCCTGCAAACAATTGCACTTTTGTAATATTCGAAAAATCAGAGATTTCTACGTACACGAGACCTGCACCATTCTCTTAGGCGTTTTGACGCCATTTGAGAACAAAGTTTAATGAAAAAGTGTAACATTCCATTTCCCAATGTGCCTTCTAAATCCGTGTCAAAGACGTCTCGCCGCAAGTTTGATTTTTCTTGAATATTGCTTGCATTCAAATTTCTAAAATTATGAATAACTTTCCTCGGCTTCCTAAGCTTCGTTTCTTCGAGTTAACTCGAAAACTAAGATATCAAAAATCAGGTAGAACATACTGACTTTCAAAAGATGGCGGGTCAATTCTTTGTTAATTATTAAATAAAAGTTGCATCTTTTAATCAATTGAATTAGAACGTAGTCGTATATAACTCACATATTTTTGGCAAACAAAAATTCAAGTGATTTCATGGTTATTAACCGAGAGTTCTCAAAAAAAGCTACGGAAATGTATACGATTCAATAATTACTGTTTATTATTTACTTCAATTACTGTAATTTAATAAATACCTTTACGAAACAAAACTAGTGGTGCTTCAATAGCACATACATTCTCGCATTATTTCTAAATTTGCAGTTTTCGAAAATTCGGAGAGTTCAACAAACATGTTACCCGCGCCATTCTTTTAAGCATTGCCAATAAGCAAATTGCCTATATTTCGCACCGAATTAAACGAAAACTACTAATATTTTCAAATAATTGAACCTGGACTTCTTTGAAGATCCGTCTTCAAGGAAGAGATTTCATTTGAGGGAAAAACTCTGTATCTTCAATATTCAAGTTGTAGGAAGATGCCCCCCACAAAATTACTCTTTCACAATTTTCTAAAAATCTAGGATTCTAACGAACATGAGACTGGCACCATTCTCTTTTAACACAAATATTTATTTCTTAATCTAATATATATATATATATATATA
>BOPP01000043.1:3048982-3082984 GCA_017312745.1 Gryllus bimaculatus
CGGTAATGAGGTGGGCGCGGGTGGCTTCGTATTTTTGGCGCTTTTCTTCTAATTTCTTCTCAAGTTTTTCGACCTTTACGCTATCCGAATACAAATTTGGTTTAAAAAAATATTTAGCCATTTTGGAGAAAATTTAGAAAATGTGTTTGTGGCTTCATGTAAAGTGCCCTCAAAAATCAAAATATCCGTTTGAAACTCCCAAAGCCTCGACTTCATTGACATCCATTGGGGGACACCAGTTTTGAAGAAAATTGGCTGAACGGTTTAGGCGCTAGCGTTGGCCACAGACAGAGACGTTTTGCCGTCAATTATTTTTTCGGTACCAAGGACCCACAAAACATGGATTCTGGCTACACCAGGTGTTAGAGGAGTTGTTGCTTTTTCTAAATTCAGCAACTTGATGTATCCACTTTTACGTAATCAAGGCCCGGCAACGGCTTTTTCGTATTTAGCCAATTTTCGGCGCAAGATTCCATAACTTTCTCTTCTTAGGGAATACCTTCGTACGGGCGAGAACTGTGAAAGCTATGCTTTAATACCCTGAAAGTTAAAATACTAAAAAAATTGAATTTACATATATTTTTGAAAAATTCCACGATATCGTTCTTTGCTCGCCAGCTGTCCGAGCGCAAATGCTCTTGTTGAATCAAGATGGGCTATTGTAAATACTGTCAATAAATATTTTTTTCGAATAAAAAAAGCTTTTTTATTAAAGAAAATTTGCTGCCATGGGCCAGTGCCATAATAACCATTCTTAAATCCACCACTGGGCTGAATGCTGTATAGGTCGGACACGTCAAACCTCTCAGGCTATCTGGGACGAGCTGCGTCACTGACACCGTCCCGGAAAGCGTAGACAACACAAACTCCGGCCGCGCAACCACGCCTGCGCAACCACGTCAAACCTCGCCTGTACGAGCTTCGCGTGGGGAAACCGGCGCTGTTACGGGCACGGGCAACTTCCCCTGACTCCGAGCACTTCCCCTCAAAATCCAGAAAGGAGTGTACACGCGAAAGCTGACGCAGCGCAAGGCGGTTAATAGTGGCTTCATAGGAAAATATGTTTGTCAATATTTTATATCAAATAACCCAGAATTGTATTATGTTTATATATTTAGTTACTTATTATTATTATTTGATGTTTATTTTCTTACAGAATTCTCCTTGATATAATCATCTTTGATAAGTGACAGGAATATGTTTGAATGGTGAATTCTTTCCTTTTTCTTGTTTTGTGTTGTGTTATTAAATCATTCAGTTATTCATTGTATTTAGCAGTAATGTTAAATAAATTAATGAGTCTCTATAAATTAACAATTCTCGCGTACGGACGGACAGCGCTTTTAACAGACAAGAATATTTGTCTCTTAAACCTTCTAACCTGAACGTAGAAATTTCATACTCAAGACTTACCACTCTTAAGTCAACAAGATTACAAAATCAAGATACTTTTGATTCATTTTTTAACATCTTACTCTCAATTGAGAATTGGAAATTGAACCGATGTTTTATATCATTTTAATGGATAATTTATTTGCCTTAAAGAGAAAGTAGGAATTAATATAGCTAAATTTGTGACAATAACTGTGAAATAACGCCTTTCAAAGACTGGCATGGGACAGCTATCCAGTGACTACCGCCACTCCGTTGTGTACAATCCTTACTTTTAAATCTCGTGCAAATTTCTGAGGACAGTGCCTGCGAGCTCTATACTTGAACGTTTGTAAACCAACACTTGTCTTTATCCAGTTGTTACAGTGTCATCCAATCGGAAGCTTGAACGTCATCACGGTGACGTCATGTTTAAGCACCTGATTGGATAAAACTGTCAATAGTTGATTTACGTCAAGTGCTATGTAAAAAAAAAAACGTGTAAAGTAAGATTCTTACCTTGCACGCGACCTTGACAAATGACATACCTGGTTTAGGCTCTATAGCGTCCCAGCGTTGCGGCGCTACAGCGTTGACCACAGACGGGGGAGAGAGACGTTTAGACGTCAATCGATTTTTCGGTATCAAGGACTCACTAAATATGGGTTCAGACCACACCACGTGAAAGAGGAAGTAATTTATTATACATAGGAACAGGAATTATCCATTTTTTCCTTACCAGGTCCCGACACAAGAGTTTTTCTGGCCAAAATTTGCCCCTTTACTATTACAATACTTTCTTTTCTTATATTCGAAAGGGCGAGAAAGTACAACTAATGTTTGGCCTTTTATTTTAAAATAATATGTTATTTGTTATTTATATACTACAAAGCAGGAGCGGAACCAGAGACAAATTTTGGGAGGGTAAATTCAGATTGTTTTGATTAAATGTCATATTAAAGATTTTGTAAAATGTCTGGGGCTACACTGAGCTCATGTTGAGAATTTATTCTTTTTAATGATTATCCGAAAATATTTTTGCTTCAAAGTTTTGTGACAAGTTATAATAATTAATAGTAACTGAAAAATTGTATGTGAAGAAATTTCCCTCCCTGTGTATCTGCACCTGGCAAAGGGTATATAATTACTACGGCTTCTTACCATAGTCCTCAGTAAAATGAGCATTAGTGTCTTAGTAAATTATTGTTGAATGCCAAAATTATTTCATTAATTTTTTTTTTTTTTTTTTTTGCTTCTGAATTAATTATCTCTTTTGTATCCAATTCTTTACCCCTATAATGGGTAAGAGTAAAGTTAAGATTTTTTTTACTCTTTAAAAACTGTTTTATTGGCATATTGCTCAGAGAGTAAATACTAATGTGTTATTTTTTATTAAACAAACCTCAGCATGAATTCTGCTGAAGTAAATAATGAGTGTCACATAATTTTTTAACTAACTTTGAAAGGAGGAACAAATAGGAGGTATATTTTCCTCCTGGTTAAAGATAAATGATTCATGGAAAATTCATATTTATATAGTAAGTAATGGACTGCAAGAGTGCAAAATGTATACTGAATGAGTGGGTCACTGTGTAAATACCTAGTTATTAAGTCTAATTTTTCTGTTCCACAAATATCTTCTTACCATACCTTTCATTTTCAAACATTTTCATAGGCATTGCCTTACATCATGCACAGTACTCATTTCAAAGACCAAATCAAACCATTTATCAGCAATATCACATCTTCTTTCTTCTAACACTACTTCGCAATTTTAGAAGGTTAAATTTGTGAATTCCATTAGAAATGCTTACTCATTTCCTTTGTTTTCGAATACTAAAATTCTTATTCCATAAGTTTGATTGATTCATAATTTTGTATAAGCAGAATAAAATCATTATTTTGCAGTTATTTGACTGTGACTTCATTTGTAACTTGTAGTTGCTATATTACTTATACTGGCTACTTTTAGTCTTATTACATTTATTTTGAAGTGAAATATGTGTGTTATATAAAAAAAAATAATGTGTTACCTGTAAATATTATACGTAAATCAAAAATGCAATAATATTATTTGTTTCAATAACAAAATTTTCTATCAATGCAGTTTATTGATTCGAGTAACTACCACTTTCAGATTATTTCAGTTACATTTGTAATTTCTGTGTTACTCATAGACTGAATGACCTTATGATTTCTGTCTCATTAAAATTTATGTATAATCTTATTCTCAGATTAAAGGATAAATAAAACCAAAATTTCAATGACTACTTTTTGTTGTAGAATGTGCCATATGCAGATGCCATGAACAAGACACTGGTGTTTGCCATATTTGACTTCGACCGATTCTCAAAGCATGACCAAATTGGTGAGGTGAAGGTGCCCTTGTGCCAAGTGGATCTCGCCCAGACTATAGAGGAATGGCGTGAGCTCCAGAGTGTAGAAGGGGAGGGAGGACAGGTATGTGTTGAGCCTGAAAAACGCACATACAACATCTACACTATCACATTTCCATTAGCACAAAACATTCACTACACATACACTGAATTTCTCATAAGCAAACTATCCCTTCACTGGAACATAAAACAAAAGGATAGAAATGGGTTGCAAATGATAGCTGAAAAAAATATTGAACTGCTTCTCATCTATTGTTTGTATATTATATAACAATATGTCCAATGTGATGTCAGATAAAAGGATAAAGCTTTGAGAAAATTAATATTTTTGCTTCAACTTCACTTCTAGTTTTGGAAGTTATATACATTTCTGCCCATATTTTTAAAATATAAAAAATAGTTTTTAAAACTGAATGAATGACACTATTGTTAGTGTTAATTTATATTTAGAAAATTAATGATACCAAGAAGAAATTGTATGTCTCCTAAAGAAACTCCAAACTTGAAGGCATACATTTTTTAAGATGAGGAGCAGATTATTTTCCTTAACAGATTTCTGGCCTCAGGACTGGTTACAGAGTATTCACTGTCTTGCAGTATTCCATAACCTTTGTGTTTTCTGATGCATGTTGGTGCTGCAGCTAATGTCATACCCCAGTCTCTGATCTAAGCATAAAAGTTTGTTTGCTCACAAGCACACACAGTCACAGGAACAATGAATCGTCTACAATGATTTAAATATTGAAGATAGATTCTGTTTTGCTCTAGTTTGTGTACATGTTAAGGTATTCCTTTGCATCACAGAGTACAGTGAATTGGGGGAGTCATATTATCTAGCTAATCTAGATCATAAAATATCCCTGGATCACTGATCTGATCAAGTACTCTGTTAAGTCTAATGGTAAGTGGTACAATCCACTCACTGCTGCACCTCTGTTTCAGCATCCAACATGCTTGTGCTTTGAGCAGTTTGCACTCTAGTTGAAACAGAAATTCTATAATTTGTTACTATTCTTAGTTAATGCAAACTTGCTATTCTCTATTTTTTAGAATAGTAGATATTGTTTATCAAGGTCAAATATTGATATGTAATATGGAGTACTTATTGCCATTACCATGCCTGTTCATGGAGACAAATTAATTACGTACTTTGAATGTGCAAGAACAGCTCAATACACTTTGTTTCCCTTTCAATGAGTACAATTCATATTCCACAAAATTTAAGTTCCACAGAAGGCCTTAAATTTCTGAAAACATAATCAATCAAGAAACAAAGAATCTATCATTTTTTAATGTATGTAAGTGATTACTTGATGAAAAAAATGATAATACACAAAATTGAAGAGAATGTGACAATAAAATAGGAGATCAGAATTGTACTAAAATGACATTTTGAAACTAAGCATGTTGCACCTTTGATACCCAGTGTCAAAAAGTATCCACCTCTCTATCTTTGTCATATCTGTCTTCTAACTTCACTTGCTCATATTATTCAGACACTGTCCTTTCAGGGTAGTGGAAAATACACTGCATTAATATTGCTGCGGGAATGACGATGCACCTAGCATCACTACCTGCTAACCATATTATTTTCTTTAGAAGAGGGTAGTGTTTAGTGCTTTTGGCAGTTATTGTTACAAAATCCTTCAAAATTAAAGTCTGTTCATAAAAATATTGATTTAATGTACTGTTGATAAATTGGCCATAGGGTTAGATAATTTTTGAGGGAGTTTTCGCACCTTGGATATCCCTCCCTGTTTCCAGAAATATGCCATTGCACCCTGCAGTTTCCCTTAACAATACACATCCAGGTTGTAACATATGAGAAGCACATAACATTTTACACTTTTTTACAGAATGCTTTGCACTGTCCTGCAAGAAAATGCTTATTTATTTATTCTACATGGTTATGATTATTATTCAAAATACTTCTTTTCTCTTATTTATTGGTAATCCCATGTTTTGAAAATAATTTGAATTTCAATGAGTGCTTACAAAAAAAAATTGATGCCTGGTTTAATTCACCTGCATGCTTATCAAATGGGTGAAATATTTTTGCAACCAGATCTGTTTCATTTGCATTTACTGCATAGTACTTAGATTAATTAATTAAACATGATGGTACACATAGTTGTACAAACATTGCATAGTTGAAAAAAAAATTCATTTTTGAACTTAGGTGTAAAAAAAATAATTTCGCAATGTATTTTCTTTTTCTCATTTCAATAGAAATGCAAGCAAATTCACTGTAGTTTATGTATCAATGTTATATCTATAATTTATTTTAAAGTAAAAATAATTGCAGAACTATTGTAAATGTGTGTATATTAGATTATATCCCTTAAAATGATCTTCCCCAATATATTGATTCATCATATCTAGAAGCATTGTTTATATTTATTGAAGACAATTCACTATTTTTTAATCATGCGAATGTTCTTATTTTTTATAGAACAATGGATTTGTATTAGTTATTAATAAATTATGTAATGTAATGTGTCAAATGAAGTGAATGATTTACTATAAGCATAAAATGTATTATGTAAATCAAATATGTAATGTTTGTATTACGCTGTGTGTCCCTAAAACATTTTTAACATGATACTTAATATATTTTAAGAAGTACCCAATAACTGCCAGTGTGTATGTTGCACTATCATGCAAGAACAGTTGGTATCAAATAGCACTCTTGTGCTCAGTTTTTAATTTTAATGTTTTGCAACAGAGCAATATACATACAATGTGTTTTCTTGTATGCTGTAGGTTCTATAATCAAAATATACTCTTTTTACTAATGCATGAAGATAAGATTTTTACATTTTAAAAGCATACGTTTAAAGATTGTCATATGATGATTCTTGAATTTTTTGCATGGGTCTATTTGCAAATCAAACTTATTTTTGTTAAAGTTTTTTTTGTCTTGTGTCAATATTTCTAATTAGGAACAAAAGGTTCATTTCACATCATATTCCAAGGGTCAAAATTTATTGTAATTAATTTTACATTTTTTGACTTTCAATATTAATAAGGAAAATACAAAATATTTAAACTATTTATAGCATGTTATCTGAAATTCAGAGAAGAGGATAATAAAATCTTAATTAAATTACATTCTTCTGAATACTTTTATTAACTGTTAATATGAAACTTATCTTGACCAGTATGAAAGTAACTGACATAAATAATTAGATTAATAAACTAACCTCCAAAATTTGAGTGCCATTCTTAGAATCTTTATTTTTGCTACAAGTATTAAACACCAAAAACCAGGAATTAATATTGTAACTTTAAAATGAATCATAAATATTTTTTGTTATTTGTTTTCATTTTGTCTTGTTTTTGCATCTGTTGCAGAATATTTGTAAATTATTTATGCAAGTAAACTTTATTGTGTAATAAATATCTTACACTTTAACTCATTTCTCAAATAACATGCTATTTTTACTGTGCATAATACAAAGTAAACATGAGTACTGGTTCACTAATTATATACAAATTGGCTTTACTTAAATAATTATTAAATTACCTTGGAATTATTGAATATATATACTATGTTTGTGTTGTAGTATATATATGTATATCTGAACATTTTAACACTTACTTATAACTAATTATTTCCATTTTTCTCTTGACATTTTCTCAGTAGAATGATTCACAATGAGGCTTTTGTTTGTTTAAAAAGTTGACAAATTAAATTATGTTGTTGAATTGACTATACAGTGTAGTGCTAAAAGTTTTGAGCTTTTCAAGTTATTTAATATTTTGTTATTTGGTAGTAGTTTGATTTTTATCAACTTTGTACTTTTTCATTTATACATTTTGCCTTAAATAAACAACAGATTTTTGCCTAAATAATTCTGCAGTAAATCACAAATCTGCTAAATGTCTATATTCCAATAAATATGTATAATATCACATTTTGCAATTATTCATTACTAGTAAAGGACAAGTTTATTGATATACAACAGCATTAGAAAGAGGGGACTAGCAAATTTATTTTGAAATGTTCAAAATATTTTGTACTGCACTGTATTTTTAGTATTTACTGCAAGTATTTTAAGAAAGCAAAAGTTATATGCACACAACCTAATTTTCTCATCCATACCTTGCAACCAATTCTATTATACATAACTCTTAAATTTTGGACTTTTATTTATCTGCTTATAATTTAAAAAAAAAAAAAAAAACATGAAGCAGCTACCTATTGCTGCATATAATTTTTTGATCTGTCAATGAATAATTTTAAGCAGGATTGGTTGTTAAAAGGGCACATGTGGGAATTTTAAAGAAATACTTTTTAATACACTTGAAAGTGATGTAGAAGAATTACTATGAACATAACAAAATGAGGGAGAATATTTCAATGTACATATAACTTTTACTTTCTTATTACATTTTTACTTTTTTGATCATTTTTACTTTATTATTACATTAATGATTGCAAAATTTGTTATGAATTGCTTCTGAAAATGCCTTGTGATGCCTGGCACACTGGCAAGCATTTATTCAAAACAAAACAATGGCCAACATTCGGAGCAGTTTTTTTTTAATTAAATTATAATATTCATGTTTGACTCTTTTTTCTCTCTCTCTTTTTCCCCAAAAAATTACTCTGCTCTGCTTTTGGCCTGTGTATATGGTTGTGCCCTTGGACTCAATTTGCATGCTGCTTCAAAATAAAAACTCCACGTAAGTATTTTTGTATCAAAATTAGTTACTTTAAAGACAACAATCAAAAAAAGAAAGAAAACGCAAACTATTCAAAAGAAAAGTATGAGATATATAGATTATGAATACGAGTCTACTAAATAAAATAATATAAATATAATAACTTTAGGGATAATTTATTATTTCTTATAAATATAAATTTTATTCTTGAGATAGTTAAGGGTTCAAAATCAACATTTCATTTGTTGTGAGTGTATACATAATTTTGCCAAACTATTATACAAATACATTCTTGAATATTAGTTAACAAAGTACATTTAGTATAATCAGTCGTATTTACTATTTACAAGTAGTTGCCTTCAGTCTCTTCCAGGTTTATCTTAAAGTTTAAATAAAATGTGTATTATATTTAAATTCATATTCAGCTTTATGAAAAAGTCATACATTATCTGTAACCATATTTCAGTTGTGTGTCATTCCTTCCAGTTATTCTAAATTATCTATAGTTCTGTGATGTGTTGTTTCTTCATACAATGTTTTCCTGTAGGCAATTCTCATTTTTTTGTTTTGTATATACTACTCCTAACTTTTATCTTACGCCTTCATTTCTGTCTGAAAAGTCATATTCAGTCTGTCATGAATCTCTAGTTTTTGAATTAAAATATTTTATTTCATGAATAGTTTGACTAAAATTATTATAGCATTTAGGATGAAATGTGATATTTGGGTCCTTAATTTACCAAAAAGATTATAATTATTATTTTTTGTTTCTTTTGTTCTTTTTGTTTTCAGCTTTGCTTTTGTGGTTCTTCAGTTGTTGGGGGCTGTGGCTGTCATTTTACCTCCATCCCTTGTTGTGGTTGTTTGCTTGCTGTGAGCCCATTGTCTGTGCATGAGCATGTGTCTCTTGTTTTCACAAATCCTCATTTATTTTGTTTTATCAATGCAATATGTTTTGTGATACTCTTTATTTGCTCTCATATTCACACTAATGCTCTTTTAGACTCTTATAGATATGGCCTAATCAGTGGATACTCATATACAGTCTGATATATAGTTAGACCTACATCTCCCTATCTCATCTGTCCAAAACAAAGTTAGAAACATGTAAAGATTTAAACTGATCGGGTGATTAAGCATGTATGAAAATCCCTTTTGGTTTCCATTAAATTTGTTCAATAAAAGTTTTTGATCAAAAGTTCAAATTGCTGTTAATGTGGCAAATTAGTTAATTAATGACAAATTTGTCAATATGTCAAATTATTTATCATTTCACATTCCACAAATACACTCATTACTAACGACAAAACTAAATTTGCACTCAAGTTGGTTCTAAAATTGTAATGGATTTGATGAATATTAAAAAAGGATATTGTGGTATGTGAATTATGTTCATTCAGAAAAATTTTATTCAATATTAGCTATTTAAAGAAAATTCAGAAATATTCCAGAACACACAGGTCTGGTTCATTTTTAACTTTGACTTTGGCAGATTTCTTCCAAAATCACTGTAGCACTCAAGATCAATTCTTCATTATTCCATTGTGAATGAATGTGGATGAGAAAATGATTTTGTAACTATACATCAAAGAATGTTTAATTCTTTTCCTCAGATCTTTATGTAGAATCAACATTAGTGTATGCCTTTAATTAGAAAACTTTCTGCAACTTTCAAATTCCCCTTATTGCAAATTCCATGGTAGAAGTAGCAAACTGTTTTAATAATTATATTCCTTTAGTTTTATATATTTTACAAGTAGCTTGGTGATATACATGAGCATAAATCTTACCTAGGCCTTTGAAAGACATAGGTTGATCATTTTAAAAAATAGTTACTTTCATTCCATAGGAAATATTTCTGCAGTAAAATACAGTTTGAAAAATGATTGTTGCAGATTAAAGTACCATGAAATAAATGTAAATTATTGCTGTGAAACTAGTCATGAGCATCATGAAATGTGGAAACTCTAAAGCATGCCATGAGCAATCACTGCATTTGAATAAGTCCCTTGTGTGATAAATACTTTCTGATTTTTACTTGGGGTTCAGTAGAAAAATATTTCATGCATTATACAATTTTATATTGCATTTCTTGTCTTTCTTTTTTCTTCCTTTCCTTGTTCAAACTGCATTTGATATTGTTTGTCAGTGCAGTGTCTTTCATCTTATGATCTATTTCTCTTTTGAGAACCATATGATTCCCCTTTCCACCTTACATGAACACTATTCTACTTGTAACTTTGTATGAAACATTACATTGCCTTGAAAACACTTCAAACATTCAAACATAATATTGATTAGTGAAAGACAAGTCACATAGTATTGAATAAAATGGACATAATCCTCAAAATGTACTTGCTTTCAGACCAATTAAATATAATTTGTTAATTTAATTTTCAAATGGAAGTGTGAATGAGTGGATAATATGAATTAAGCCTTTGTCAAGTTGATAGTACATTGTTCTTTTTGTCGTAATCCAGTGTTTCACAAGTATTTTCCTTCCATATCCATTTAGGTTGTTGAACTCTTTTCGTTCCTGTGTTTAGTCATCTTAGTGTGTGTGTGAGTGAGTAGAAAATTTAGTCATGATATTTTGTGTGTTGTGGTGTATGTAGAGAAATTAAAATAACTTGTAAATCCTTTCTAGATTTTCCTGTGTTGTCCAGAATGTACGCCATGTTATTGAAAAATGTTCATCAATGTTACTCGTGCGATCACATGTTTTACTTTTTACATTCTACACATCTGATTTATAGTTGCAGGTTATTATGGTAGAATATAATAGATTAGTTCTTGTATAAATTATACTTTCAGAGAGGAGAATTGATTAGAGTATACAGAATGGTATTCTCTGATAGAAAGAAAAATGTTATTAATGTTTTTTTCGAAATATGGAAATGATTGTCAAATATTTCTGCAGTTCTTGAATTGTATACTTTTAATAATGTTGAAACATAATTATTTATATACTTACTATAATTTTAATTTCTTTGCAGAATGTTAACATACTTACTCTTTCTTTTCTCTCTCTGGGAGATTTTAAAGCTTAAAGTCAAGTGATATTTTCAGTAAAAACAAGCACTGCATGTGCTCTTGGTAATGTTTTCTTGAAAACATTTCATACAGCAAAGTAATTTTTCAAACAAACAATTTCTTCTGTTTAATAATACAGGTTCTAAATAAATGAGACTACCTCTGTGTAGCTCTCATATTGTTTTCTAAAGAATGTGAAATGTAATTGATTTCATTTCCAGAATTAAAAAATGTTATTTCCTGTCTCCTTTTGGAAAATTTGTCAAAATGGTTCGAAAATCTGTAGCGTTGAGAAATATGATATGGAAGATATTCTGCAATGTATTTTGAGAATATGAGCACATGAAATGCATATTATTATTGTTATTGTTTTTATAATTATAATTATTATTATTGTTATTGGTATTATTATTATCATTATCATTATTATTATTATTATTATTATTATTATTATTATTATTATTATTATTTTATTTATAATATTTCAATAGCTGTGAAAAGAAATGTGTAGATAAGTAGCATTCTTTAGTTAATAATCCTTAGAAAAAAATGTAATATAGTCACTACTTACGGGGAGCACCAAATGTTATTAATCCATTTTAATATTCTCCAATCATAAATAAAATTATTATTCCTCTTGAATTCATGTATAATTTATAGAACTTCATGAATTCATTCTTATGACTTTTTGATGGTAAAAAAGAAACTAATTGAAGGAAGAAAAAAAAAGGAAAAAAAGAAAAGAAAAGAAAAAAAAAACAACAGAAGCAATAAAACTGAAGATTTTATTTGCAATTTTTGCTCTGGTGATTTGGACTCTCCATATTGCAATTACAGTTAAATGTTTAATGCCAGCCATAGTTTCCAAATAGATAACATTTCAGGTTTGTTAAATGGTCTGCTCTTCTGTTTGACAGTACATAGTTTGAACATAAGTCATCAAAAGGGCAGCCATGAGGTGACAATGAAGAAATCTTACAACAGTTGCATTTGTTTTAACAGGAAAACAAGCTAGGAGATATTTGCTTCTCCCTCCGTTATGTTCCAACTGCTGGAAAATTGACGGTGGTCATCTTAGAAGCAAAGAATTTGAAGAAGATGGATGTTGGTGGTCTGTCAGGTACTAGTGTACACATAATTATTTATCATTATGAGATGTGTTTCTTAATCCTGTCTGCATCTTCCCTTCCAATTTAGCACTGATAATTAAGTGCATTTTTAGACTGTGATCTCATTGTTTGTATATATGAAAGATCTAATGGAAGTGTTGTAAGTTATTTACACATTACTTGATCTATAACGAACATATTCGAAATTCATTAATTTTAAATGTAGCTTCATTAAAATTCTTACAGAACCATTAATTGTTTACTATCACAATTACATCTACTGTCCTCTAGATCCATATGTGAAGATTGCTCTGATGCAGAATGGTAAGAGGATAAAGAAGAAGAAGACCAGCATCAAAAAGTGCACTCTAAACCCATACTACAATGAATCATTCACTTTTGAGGTTCCATTTGAGCAGATCCAGGTAGGTTTTTGTGTGTGTGGGGGGGGGAAATCCCCATGCCATAATTAATTTTGAGTGTGTATAAGATATTTACTGATGCTTGGGAAAAGAAAAGAAAAAAAGATTTAAAAATTTTGAAATTGCAGTTATGAAGTAACTGAAATAGTTCTGGATCTCTTTGCTTACAGAAAGTCAATTTGATGGTAACTGTTGTGGATTATGATCGTATTGGCACATCAGAGCCTATCGGAAAGGTTGTATTAGGCTACAATGCAAGTGGAACAGAGCTTCGCCATTGGTCAGACATGTTGGCCTCTCCACGCCGACCAATTGCTCAGTGGCATACGCTTAAAGACCCTGAAGACGATAAGAAAGACTAAGCCATGCATGACACAGAGAAATTAAAAAGGTAAGAAATTCCTTATGTGTTGCAGCAAAGACAGACATAAACTGACATAACTTCTATAATATCATGACACATTAAATTTAGTTATAATGTATTTTTCATTTTTCTGATAGTATCCTGTGTGTTTGTCATGATTTATTTTTCTTATTGCCTTTCTTCTACTAAACTTAACATCACCTTCCCATTACAGTCCACTTGCTCTTATCTCCCCCATCAATACTGTCAAGATACCTTTGTGTTGAAACTTTCATCACTTTTGCCTATATATTTGAGTTATGGAAGTTTGTACTAGTTTTCATAAATTTCCTTTTGTTCTCCATTGAGAATTTTATTCATGGTACTGAGCATTGATGTACCCACTCCATTGCTTAGTCAAATATACTTTTTTGGCTCGTTTCAGGGCTACCTAGTTATCTGTATCTCCAGCAAACTAAATGTCAGGATCACAAAACCAAAGGGAAGCTTTTCCCCAAATTCAGTATTTTACTTGTGCTATGGTAATTGTTATGAAACATTCCAGTCTGTGAAAAAAATATGTTGGAACAACTCTATTTGTGGATGGAAATCTAGGAAGTACATAATATGTTGATATCTTTATTCAATATTCTGTCATGTTTTTGGAAGTCTTGTAAAATTCCTATATAATGTGTTTAAAGATGATTGCTGTAAATCTTGTCAGAATATGTATATTTTTTAAGTGTATCAGCTGCTTGCATTCTTAATGTGTACAATGCTGAAACAGCTAACACTGAGGATGTAAATTACAAATTTGTTAGGAATATAGGAAGAGATAATGTTCTAAAATCTTCCATGAAAAGGATCCATGGTGTATAAAACTTATAGGCAGCCATAGTCAGTAAAAAGTTTATAAACACCTGCTTGGCTTCAGACACATGGAGTATATTTCCTTATGTTCAGTAAAATTTCTCTGCCTAAGGTCTCTGGTTCATGTAAGTGTGGAAATGATACTTAACAAATGTTGAGACCATACTGAAGTCCAAACATTCTAGATGCTGCCAATGGTCCTAAAATACAGATATTACCAAGTAATATAAATATTCTACACATACTGTACTCAAATTTGGTGTTTTCATATCGCATTCTCAGAAGTCCATTGTGATTAAAAAACAAAAGAGGGCACCAAAATCCGTATTGAGTAGGATTTAGCCTGGTAGATGAAGAGACATTGTTAGCATAAGACTTTCTTTTAAAAGTCATTGACAATAGACCATTAATACAACTGCATCAGCTAGTATTTTTGACACTGAGATTTTATTACTTTTAGGGCCTTTAAGGAAACATTTGAGAGATATGTTAGGGTTACTTTGGAAAGGATTTAGGTTATTTTGTCATACTATGTGAATTATTATGGAACATGGCTTATTCTTAAAAAGTGTTAATAAGAGTATGGTTGGTAATTTTGAGATTAAATGGAATAATGCTGTTTTAGATGAAAACTATCTGTGTATGATACAATGTTATCTACTTGTGCATACTCTGATTCAAGTCCTCCAGTTCCAGTCTCTTTTCTGAGTGTGCTTGTTGTCAGGGCCTGTACAAACATGATGTTAACCCTGCTTCAGAAGCTTACATGTCAGAAAATGAGGTAGATAAACTGTAGCTTTAACCTATCCCCCTTCAAAAGTAACCTACACTCTAGAGAAGATAAGCTAAATCAGACCTCACAGAGTGATGCTTATTCCCTTCCATTGTAAAGTATACTGCTATTGAGTTGTTATCTTGAAATCTTTTCCCCCAAAATAGACAATATTATCTAACTCAATCCTCAACAGTAAAGTGTAATGATCACATTAGAATTAAAACAAGTGGTTTTGATTTTGATAGTGCAAAAAAATAATATATATTTCCTCCCGTTGAGATTTAAGATTTGTTTCATTGTGATCTTCCCTCCTTTTTGATTGAATGTATAGTATTAATTTGTAAATAGAGTTGTTGTACAAATGTAATTTTGTTTTGTACTAAGAAAGAACGTTCCCCAATCTGGCCTTGTCTTAAAGCATATAGGCATGTTGCACCTCTATGAAGAGGTATGTGAAAAGTAAAAATTCGTAGATATATATTAGGTTCTCCATTTTGTCAGAATTTCACAGAGTTAGTTTTGGAAACAATGTTTTCAATGTTCCCAATATCCTACACTCACCTATGCCAAATATAAAAATTATATTTAAAAGCAAAAAAACTTTCTATAGGCAAATGATGTGTGTATGTATATATTATGTGTGTGTGTAAGTTTGAAGCATTGAAATTGGAGAGTGTACTTAGAGTAAAAAGGAGTCATGTCTATAATCTGTGTACCATATAAAGAGAGAGAAATGTCTAGCCCATATAAATATATTATATATATATATAAAAATATATATACATAAACCTCATTAAAACACTGTTGTTGACTATTATACCATAACTTATATACTCAGATACTCTACCAATTGAAAAATGTTGGCCGCCATGGCTTCTCCTAAAACACACTGTTTTTTTGTAACAACTGTGTAATTCTGCATTAAAGGGAATATGCATAATAAAGTTCAACGGGGAAACATATTCCAATGTGAAAAAAATTAAATTTCTGACCAAGGTATGGAACAAAGCTGAGGAACAAGATAAAATGATTGTTATTGTAAAATAAACTGAAACAAATCACGTGGTAGGGATAGAAATATAACCCTGCAGTTTCCAAATGCAGGAAGGCACTAAATGAAGAAAAATGTACTAAATGTTAACAGTTACAGTTATCCAGTGACAGCTGTTATATTCATGTGGCATCTCTATCACTCTTGATGAAGAAGTAGATGAAATAAACCATATCACTGTTTATGATATGCAATGATGTACATTCATTGTATTTTAGAAACAGAGTTTGGAACCTAAAAAGAAATCTAATATACAGCCTCCACTTCCCTTTATTTATGTTGTGTTTCATTGCTAGCAGCGTCATAATGCTTTTACGTAAATACAATATTTTGAACAATCAGGCAATCAAATAACAGTTGCATGTTGGTGTTGACATGCAACTTCAAATGATGTACTATTATATTTCATTCTCAGCAGTCTATGAAATCCATAAAAGTATTTCAAGCAAATGACATGCTATTATTGAGTGGTTACATGTTTTGTCTGCCAGCTTTCTTATGTATGACTCAAGTTGTTCTTTTGTTTAATTATTTTATGGTGATCTCCATGTGATAAATCATCAAATGTCGTTGTATTGAGCACTCTTATCTTGCATTTAACCCATTTGATAACAGTTAAATAATCCTTTCATTTTAAAGCCATATTTTATACAGAAATGCAGTTCAAACTCCCTAACACAATTTTCCTATGACTCCCTTCCTCTGTAAACTGTATTTTGAAATATGGAAGCTACTACTTTCTTTATTTGACATATGAAAATTTGGTAAAGTTGTCAAACATTATTTTTATCTACTTTGTTAGACTTGTAATAGTAATTCTTTGCATTTTGTTATGAATGTTTTATAAAATTATATGAAAATGAGATGCTGAATTTGTTTATTTAGGAGAATAGTTTTCAAAGTTCATCCAACAGGTGCCCATATCAGCTGAACCAGCAAAATTCTTGGTCTGCTTTTCACAAATGCAGATATGCTCAGTACATGTTATTTCAAAGCAGCAATGTGCAGGACTTTTTCCCAAAACAAAACATAAAACTGAAAAAATTGACTCAGAAAGTATTCACAATGGATTCTAGAATATTTTCTAGCATTCAATGAAAACTTGACTGACACAATGACTTCACCAAGGAAATTATTGCTAGGCTTAAGTATTCAGTTTTGAAAATGTATTGTTAATAGAAGGTAGAAATTGATCAATTAGTTGTTATTTATAATTAAAAGTATTAATTTTCAAGAAATTGTTGAACTATTTTCAAAGAACTAGTATTTATAAAGATAGTCCTGTGAAACTTTGTATATTAGTCTTAAAACAATAATTCATATTAATTTAAATTAATAACATGATTCTGAAGTATCTTCAACAAATTAAATAATTTCAAATCTAGTACACAATCGTAAATCTGGCACTGGGTCCATAGCTGGAGATGTAAGTGAACTCATGGTGAGATTTTATCTCATTTCATTAATGAATGGTCAGTTCATACTTTTAAATTTGTTTATGGGTCTAGTTATTTTTAAAAATATGTTTCCTTCATTTATTCTTGGGTAAATTACTGAAATTTTATATGGCTTTGTTACAAAAAAGATTATTTTCACTTCAGTCTAATTTACCATTAGTAAACAAACCTAATTCTCTGGAAAGTAAACAAAATGGACGACAATTACCAAAACAAACAAATAAGCAATCTTTGTAAAACTCATTCAATCTTTGTAAAACTCATTCAATTTTTGTAAAACTAAATGTAATGTTTTAGTAATCAAGTTATCACAATCTTCACAATATGTATGGACAGTCAAGAGGTAACATTCACATGTAATATGAAGCTAGTCTTCTCTTTAATAATGCGAGGATGCAATTTTTTTGCACTGCAAATACTAACAATGCACCTCAACCAATAAGCAATTGATGCAGGTTGATGAAAAAAATAATGAACATGGAGTACCTGGAAGTATGGGTATATGTGCTTAATTATTGTGCAGTATAACAGCATGAATGCAGGGGCTAATCCAGAGACTAGTTTTGAGAGGGAAAATTTTTTTTATTCAAAATGTTTTGGTCGAGTGTGTCATTACTGATTGTGTAGAATGATGCTGACTAAACTCAGCTCATATTGCAATACAATATTATTCGTTTTAAGGTTTATAGGAAAATATTTGTGCTTGAAAGTTTTGTGACAAGTTAAAATTAATAGTTACTGAAAAATTTTGGGAGGGGAAATTTCCCTCATTTCCCTCCCTATGGTCTTATGAATGTGAGGAGATGGATTCCTTCTCTATGCACCCAGTCTCAGACTAAAAGAGATGCCAGGAAATTTTTTTCTGGGAGACCTTTCCATATTTTTACATGCATATTCTTTATGATGTTTCTCTTTTCACACACGTTTTCAAAATTAAACATTTCTTTAAAGCAAAGAAAATAACCACTATAATATTTTTCTGTTCATCCATATACATTATATCTGTCACACAACCCTTGCTTCACATTCTATCTGAAATTCTTAACTTACTACTAACACTGTCTGATTATGATTGTTACTTCAGTCTAAGAACAAAAAAACAAACAGTAAGACTACAAATATTCCTACTACACATGCCAGTATTAATATCTAAATGTGACACTTTAAATCTTTTATTAGTGCTTCTGAGCCTAGTCTATTTCCATAAATTTCATGAGGTGAGTGTTCTGGCATATTCTGAAAAGTTACAAAATTGTATTATTTTCTTTGAGAAAACTTTCAATTCATGATATTCTTCTGATATTAGAATAGTGCATTTCTTTTCTTTTTTTTTCATAGCTATGACTGTCTTCTTCAACTTTAAATAAATGCTTTAAATGACAGAAACTGTACTTCTATAAGGTATAGCCATTATTCAATGAAACAAATTTACTGTCTAATTGAAAGTTAGTAAATTTTCTTGATCAAATATTTGCTTTACACAGTCTTGGATAATGTAAAATGGAGTTCAGCAGTCATTATATGGCAATCTATTTTTTGCATACCATAACTATTGTACTGAAAACTTTTCTTAGGTATAAATGGTAACTGGAATTTAGGTTCAATGAGGTAATGATTATTTATTTAAAACAATGTAAAAAAACTGCTTATGAAAAATGTTCTAAGAGGTACCTAAATGATTAACATCATATCCTGTTTTTATTGTGTCTAATAATTATATTTTTTGTTCAGTAATCATTTACCGTGAAGCAACGACTGACATCTCAAACGTGGTATGTATGTTGCATACTAATGAAAATCTGCTTAAATGGGGAAAGTAAATGTAAAATACAGTTTCTGTTGTGTTTTTTTCTTTCTTTTTTTTTTCTTCTGTCTTTTTTTCCAGATTAACTTATAATTATTTTTCTTTCTTCTTTAAGATGTTCGAATGTGATTTTAAATTATTTTCTTAACAGAAAGATAATAATTAACCCCCAAACAAGAAAACATTTTTTAAATACATCTTGAAGAAAAATTTTCTTTACAAATTCATAGTGTGTTTCAAATGGAAGTAATTATTTTACAAAAATGGTGCTTAATATTCTACACGATTATAGATATGAATCCAAGACAAGAGGGTATTAAATAAAATGAAGTGTGAATACATGTAGTTTCACATAAATAGAGAAATGCTATTATATATATATATTTCAGTTAATAAATATATTTTAAAATAATAATACACTATTTTGTAATGCATAAATACCAGGGCTTGTTGGTTGTAATTGAACATCTATTTTCAAAAATTGACACAAACCAAATTGATTTCACACCTATGCAACCAGTTTCAGGTTTGATTGCTGATTTTCAACTCAAGATTATTATTGTTGCCTCAAATGTTTTTAAACATTTAGGAAAGCGCACATATTCAGAATCTACATTTGATATAGGGTCTGATTATGTTGAGACAACTAACAATGGTAATTGTAATATTTTTTCAGGTTCTGCTGGTATTACTAACATGGTTTTTGTTTCAAAATTTTGACAGAAAACTGAAGTTTCATGTCAGATACTTAATTTCTGTGAAATTATGCATTTTGTGATGCAATAGATATAAGAATGGTATCAAACAAGTTCTGAAGTCTAGATTTTATTCAGTTATTGTAAACTCTAGATAGTTTTCAAATAAAGTATTTTACATGTAAAAAACATAACATTAACCACTGATGGAATTGTTTGATAAATTCTGAAGATATTCAGATACCGGACATTTTTAACTAGACTAACTATAATGTAACAGTGACATTTAAACATACTATTTTTACATTCCAAATACTAATCAACTTTTTCAGAGAATCATCTTAGTGTCAGTGAAAAAATAAGAGAAAAGAAAACTCTAAATATAAAATTAAATAGGGCTATTTATACTCGCAGCAATTGACTGTCTGCTGATTTCAAGATCATTTTCATTAGTAGGAAAAACATATTTTCACCTTCGTTTTCAATGTAGGTAGTTTGACTTTTTTATGATTTTTTTTTCTACATTTATGATGTAGAATTATTTTCATTATAAGCCAGTTTTGGATTATAAGATAAAATGATCATCAAATATGATTTTGTAATTTCACCTACATGCAGAATTAACTAGCTATACTGGTGATTCCTGTACTAGATGGAAGGAACAACAAGAATTATGGAGGTAAGGCAAAAAAACTACATTGTGGCATTACAAAGAGTAAACATTTTACTTATATAGTTCAACAACTGGAAAGATTCTGGCATATGTTTAAGGCTGGGGGAGTGAGCCTTGGAGCGGTAAGAGCTATTATGGAACCAAGCTCCTTCAAAATCTACTCTACCCATGGTGAATTTTTTCTGTAGGGAAATAACTTGCTAGATGCCCTACTACCTTAGCAATTGCCAGCATTACATATGGTTATTTGAGTATCATTCTAGAACTGATTGAGTATGATGATTTATACTCGTACATGTCATAAATATTTTTATAATTTATTGGGTGTTCTTCAAATAATATAAATAAATGTAGATTCAAAGAATATTATGGTAATACCTACACACATAAAAACTGTATTATGTGGAGTAATTATTTTTTGGTTCAAGTATTAATTATCCAATGATATTCAGCCATTAAAAGTTGCCATTGTTCGGGTCAGTGACAACAGTCTCAACTGCTGAAGCATCTCAATGTCTCAATGAATTTATACAACAAACCCAAGTTACCCAATGTATTAGAAGACAAATTAATCATGTCAACCCTGCCATACAGACATAACACTGCGCAGCCCTATAGTAAAATTAACCAGAAAACAGGAAAATTTACTTACCATAATCTTTGTTTTTAATCTCTTTCACTCCTATCAATATTAAATGTGTTTATTTCTTTTAGCCATATTCTCTTACATGGAAGCTCTCCACAAACTGTGACTTCAACACTACATCATTTCACCTCCTTTTACAATCCCAAAGTTGATGAAAACACCCTCATTATTCAGTTGCTAAATAATATGTTGCATTGTCAGTAAAAATACATCAAACTATACTGATGAAAGGAAAGAGAGAGAAGGGGAAAAAGGAAGTTAAAGAAACAAAACAAAATGGAGATTGAAATCTATTAGCTTTCATCTTAAACTTGTTTTGGAAATGTTTCAATAAACATTAGCTCAATAATAAATTTTTGCTGAGATTTCTATTTAGGAGGGATATTTTAGAATATATTGAAGCCCTTAAGCAAGCATTTATAACGATACTTATAAATATATTTTTTAAAGAACACACAATTTTTGTTCCAACTACTACTTGTTTAAACACAAAGTTGGTTTTACAGTATGTAGTATATCTGTTCCTTCATCATGCATATGTGTCACATATCATAAGAAAATAAGGAGACCATACTTTTAAAACCTAAAAACTGAATGTTATCTCAGCGATAAAAGAAGATTTCAAACACTATTGTTATAAATTCTTAAGTTTGGATATTAGTGATAAGCAAATAAACAAATAAATGAATAAATAAACAAATAAATAAATATGTGTAACTTATAACATGTTATAGTATTCAATTGATGCCAACAAAAAATCCTATAGAATTATTACTGCATTTCAGTATTTCACAAGTTCCAATCACAAATGTCTTCTACGAATGTCAAAACTCTAATGAATTTCATTCAATTGTATTTGTACTCTTCAGTATTGTTGGGGTTGGCTGAATTCATATGAAACAGAGTGATTACCAGCGTTTATATTTGATAAGGAAAATGTTTCTCTAAAAAAACAAACAAAAGTTGGAGAAACACAATGTCAGAAAAGAAATTGGTGTTGGCACTTTATGCCAATGCCATCATTGTCACAAAAACGGGACACTTTGGCATTTCGTTTTCCTTTCCAAAAAAATATGGGGTAGGGACTCATAAATAGTGACTGTTTTGGCTAATACAAGATTTCTGGTCTCTTTCTTATTCAATTGAAAGCATTAGATCCAATATGTTTTGTTATAATCCATTATATTGTGTTGAAATGTTGATACTTTCTTCACATCTTCAGCTGTAATATATTAAGAGCTGTAATATATTACAGCTATTAATCAGAATAACCAAACTGTCACAGACCATAAACAGAGTCATGGCCCTAGTGGTTCTCAAACTGTGTTGGAGTGCCCAAAGGTACAATTTTTATTTTCCTGTTGTGAAATATTGAACACATTTTGGACATGTCACAGCATGCAAAAAGTGTCCCTCATGTTTGCCAAATTGTAGAATTCTAGTGCTAGGATTAGGTTTATTTTGGTGATATCTCAGGACGTAGGCAGCTACAAATTTCTATTACATCCAATAAGGTTTTGGGTGTCTAATTTTACCTTTTCCCCCAGTATGCAAATAATGTATTAAACAAGTATGACAAATTGAAATCTGTGTTTGTTGATTATTTATCAAAGTTGAGTAGTAGGTTTCTCTCCTTTTTTTATATGAAAATTTTAATGAGTTCCAGCAGATTGATTATCCCTTTAACTCAGTGATTCTACCTACACCAAATTCAGTGGAGCACAAGCAACTTATTTATATTTCATCAGATTTCACATTAAAATCAAAACTAGTTTCTTTGACACTTTTTCAAGTTTTGGTGAAAAAAAGAGTATCCAGAAATAAGAATGAGTCTTCAAATTATATTGTAGTTCTGTTTGCAACATCATGCTTACCAAAGAAAGAATTTTCAGCATGCGCAGTTATTAATACTAAATACAGATCCAAAGTAAAGGTAAAAAAGATGTTTCATCTTCCAATGAAGAGCAAAGGTTTAAACACTTAATGAAAAATAATCAAGCACATCCCTCTAATTCTATAACAATCATAAACATTTTGTTTCTTTATTTATAAGTATTCATTATGTTTTGTATGCGATTGTATTCTCGTATAGCTTTTTATAGGCTACGATTCCTTTTATAATAGTGTACATGTAATATATGTAATGCAATTGTAATTGTAATTGCTGGACATGTAGGTGAAGCATACCAATTCCTAACTTAAACCTGATTAAATTGTTCTGAAGATTGTACCTTATTTTAACAACTACAGTAATATATCTGTAGAATAGTATATTTCAGTAATACAGTATATTTCTGTAGAATTCAAAGGGAGCCACAACCAGAAAAGTTGAGAACCACTGCCATAAACTATAGGCACACGCCAAATAATTCTAGATTAATCACGATGCACAACATCAAGTCTATTGTTGAAACAGGCAATAGATTACATAGAGACAATTATTTCAACTTCTTACCTTGTTTTGGGGGAAATGAAATAGTACCTACATTATATCAGTCAAAAAGTAGAAATATCTTCAACAGAAACATAGGTTCAGTCACGGGCTCCCAGAGGAATTATGGTCTTTGGTCTTGGGACAAAAGTAGATAAAATATCATTTTTTCTGACATAAACTTTCCCATTATATTGTGCGCCAGGGAAGTTTCGGCATTGGGCTGAGTCAGGCAAGTGGCAATGATGTTAGCAAATAGATAGATGGCAAACAAGTGAAGGGGACAGCACTGCCAGCATCAGTTATCATTGTGGTGAGGTCTGCATTTACATTTTCATTTGTTACATGCTGCTACCAACATAATTTTTGTTGCAAGGAGCAAGGTGCTACTGTGGAGAGATTTTCCTGGATTGCTGTAGTAATGTTTGACACTCTATATTAGCTGGGACAATCACTTACTTTAAGTCTGTTGATTGTTTTTTATTAAGAAAAAACAAAACAATAAAATTTCCCATCTTTGTACCAGTGACTTACTGACAAAATGCCATTAACAATATTTAATTTATCAAAACAAACTCCTTTGACTTTTTTATCAGCTTGATGAAAAATTAAATGAAAACTAACATCAGACAATAGTTCTGTTTGTATTAGAATACATGTGCCACAACATAAGATTAAGTTTAAGAAAGAACAGTAAGCAATTGATGTGTAGCTGATTCAACATTCAGCCTGCACCACTGTATTCTCACTATGATAAAAGGATGGTTACTAATTAATTGCAATTGTACTGTTTTATATGAATGCTGTCAACCGAACAATATTGAAATCAACAAACGTAGTGCCCCAATTGAAGGAACTTTATTACAGTTGTGAATCAGATTTTTAAAAATATTGTGTTCTGAACTTTTGAAATGCTCAAATACAGGTTACTTTTGTAAACAGCCAGTGTTATAATGCATGAAAATTATGTCACCTCTGAATTTTTTCATTTATTTCTTACATATTAGTTTTCAAACCTAAGAATTTATGACAAATTATTGTTTAGTATCTTCTCTTGCTCTCCGCCCCTTCCTCTGCCTTATTTTTTGTAAAGAGAAAGATTACAATAGTCCACAATGGGGTGTGTGTAAAAATATGGTCACTTCACAACTAATAAAATGACATCTGTTTGTCCATCTACTCTTTGGATAATAAAAGGTAATCTCTGATGATAGAAATTTTCTCAACCTTATCAAACTGTTTTTTTTTTTTTTTTTAATACTTTTTTAGTAGACTCCTCTATGCTGGGGGTTGGTCATTGACGCCCCCTCCAGTGGGCTCCATGCAACTTTTAATAGCATAATAATTATACATATTTACCTAAATATAAGTCAATTCTTAACATAAGATCCCCTAATTTTGAAGAGACCTCTTAAAACTTTTTAAAATTTTAAATTAATTCTTACTATTTAGTCAAAATAAAATTGCAAATTATCATATTGACTAGAACACTATCTCGTTGATTGCAATGTTTTTAGACCTCTCTGAATTTGCGCTCTTAGTCTTTAATTTGATGCTACTTAAGTATATTTTCTTCTGCCACCGGATTTTCTTCCTGTCCCGCTGTTCGCCCTTTAACGGTTATTTCACTTTCTTTTCCTAAATCTCCTTGAAATTCGCAACATTTAATGTTCGTATGATTGTGAAGTGTGAACTCACAACTCCGATTTGCTGGTATCATGAGAGATAGCAGCAAAATTCCAAGTTTGGGAAATTTTTGGAGAAAAAAAATTAAAAAATCGCCTTTTGTGTGGTTAAACTTTAATGCGTATTAGTACTTGTATCAACATCTCTTGCGAAACGCTGATACGCACGCGCCGGGCGTCGATCGTGTAAAAAAAATCTCCCCAGCGGGTTTTCGATCGTGTAAAAAATCTCGGCAATTTTTTTATTTTTTTTATTTTTACGTTGCTTTTCTATTGATAGCTTTCAATGCCATTCGTTGATTCTCTGTTTACCGGTCCATTAAACAATATTGGTCTGAATCGCCCGGCAAATTCGTGAGAATGGTAAGAATGCATCCGCGATTATAATTGGGTATTATACGAGTAGATACGCCGGATATTTTGTCTTCGCAGCTTGTTTGGTAAAAATTTACGTGTTTTGCAACAAGGAATGACAATGTAAAAACAAATACTAACCGACTAAGCTTAATCTGAATATAAGACCACGTATTGTGTCGAATGCGATACTGTTTAGGGAAAAAAAAAAAAACATTCGGGTAAACGCATAATTTATACATTTTTTTCCGATTGTTAACTGCCGTTTGATGCGATTGCCCATGATTGATTAAACCCATCATAGGATCCACCTTTCAACCATTAATGATGCGAAATTGATTTATTGAAATGGAAACAAAAACCAAGTGAATCAAAGTATAAAACGCGTAGCATTCAAAAGTAATAATTTGCTGCTTCATCAAAATAAATTGTACCTCTTCAAAGCAAGCTTTAGGTCGAGCTTAGATGCAAATGTTTTGACATTTCACTAAAGTGTAAAACAAATTTTAAGTAAAATTATGAATCGTGCGTTTTGTCAATGTAATTTGAGATTCTTCTTTAATCGATACCTTATAAACGTAATATTTGGTACTCCTATATGTTACGGACGTCATTCGTGGTAATTTTTCTTGAATTATTCTGCCATCTATTCTGGGGTAATGGAGCCATATAGGTATTCTGCGGGTACCCGAATGTTACTGGTATGCAGCTAATTAATATAGCATAATTAATCCATGCAACAATTTTCCACATTTCGATAAAGCAAACCAGCTTTAAGCAGACAAGTGTATCTAAAGGTTTTATATAAAAGTTTGCAAATTTAGAAGTAGAGTAAAACTTTCCCTCTAGTTTCACCAAGTTAGGCATCAAAATAAATTTCCAACAACTTGTTCACTGGCTGCAATAATGACAAAAAAAAAAAAAAAGTTGCGATAAAGTTTCAGCGTAAGATGGTCATGTAATGCTAAAACATCCACGTGAAATAACAGATGCGTTAAGGTGTATATACAATGAGTTATTCAAATGCTAGTTATATCGATCTATATAAAATGTTAAATAACCACAGTAACATTTTCACATCTTTTAAATTCAGAGAACCTTCCTTCCAACAAAAATCCATGAAAGTAATAATTTAAGACGCGTGCCTTGAGGAGGAAAGTGCAAGCATTTTTAGTATTTATTTTATGCAAAGGAAGAAAACGCGTATGACAAGGGGTGAAAAACCTTACTCGGGGTGTATGGAGGGGAATAGTCCCCTCAAGTATAGTCCATTTTGTTCAGGATTTTATACCAAAAACAATTTCAGAAGAAAAGAGTAAAATATTCTGCATTCAAAAAATAGGTGAGGTAACTGGTGAGAAGCAGATTTGAATAAACCGAGAATCAAATTAAAGTTGTATTAACAAGTCTTGTACAGTGGACTAGCAATTACACAATGAATTTAAAACAAAAAAATGATAAAACGGTAAAAATAAAGGAACCGATTTTCTGCCCAGTTCATAACATTTACCGGCACAGGAAATTTAGAATTAGAGCCCTTGTACCAGCTTGAGGCAGATAAACATGGTTCCCAAGGAAAGCTGTTGTACACACCTGGAACAGAAGTGAAGGTTACTCTTACAGCTTTCTAAATCGTGTCAAAATGTATTATATATTATACTTACGTTATCCGGAGGCACGCAAGGCCGCGGAAGAAACCCTGTCGCCATCAGTTCCCTGCAAGCGTACCAGCCTCCGTAAGCTATCGGGACTGCGCACACACCAGCCCAAGGCGTCGCGAAGGCGCTGGCCTGCGTTGCCTGCTCGAGCGCAGCCGTGACGCCGGGAGGCGGCGCATCCTGGACGCGACCGCACGTGAAGGCTAGGCCTAACGAAGACGTACTGGCAACGCGTTGTAGGAGCAAGCGTGCACAGCAGCCTCCGGGCGACGGCGAGCGGGGCCTTCAGAGGTCTTCCGATCAAGGAGCGTTTGAAGAGGTGACGGGAAACTGCGCTTGTTCGTACCAATCTGCAGACACGTGGATTTGGGGATCTCCCGGAGCCGATGGCGTTGCGATCCACGGTTTGCGGAAGCAGGGTAGGTGGTACGAGGTTGGTTGCATCAGCTGGCGTGGCTGCCCTTACAGCAAGTTGTTCCGCAACAGATGGCATGTTGAATCTGCACAGCTAGTCGGGGTCAAAATGTTAATTTATTGGCAAGATTGAGTGGTAGTTTGAACAGTATAGTTTTTGCTCTTAGCTTAAGCCACAGACCTTGCATTTAAATATCTAAGGGACGAAACAAAATTCGTTAATAAAAGAACAACACTTAAAACTTCGTAACTGTAGGCCATATTTAGTGAGTAAAGTAAATTTCATTCAATGGAGTGGGCACCACCAAATACCAACGGTGATGTCTTTGGCGTTGAAACAGCTCTAACAAACTTCGTTTTTGGGAAAGTAACCCCCCCGTCATTCACCCGAGGTAAATACTCGATATGTTTAGTCACCTCGCAACAGTCGCAGGCGTCTACGCCCAGTCGTACTTACGAAAGTATCCAACCTCAACCGCGCTGGTTTCTGTAGTTCAGGCCAGACTGAAAGAGCGGATGCCGGGATTCTGTTTTTAAAAGAACTGGATCGCTGGCTGCCCATAGGAGACTCGCTAATACCTGCAGCCATTAGCCAATAGGAGCTTCGTATTTATTTTTGCTTAGAGATATTCATCATGACACATTCTTTTTTTTTTCATTCAGACAATGATTTTCCTTTAAACCATGTGCTATTACTTTATCTACTGTCACAATATTGCATTACAATATAAGATAATTTGATAATTAAATATATAATTTACACAAACTAAATTTGACAGAGCAATGTAGATATACTACATGAGAGTATCTTTTTTTAAAGGCAGTGAAACGCGAGGCAGAACATATAGAGAACCAAAATAAAATAATAGGAAATAAATGTACAGTAGTCAAATTTATTTAGAAACAAATCCAAGAGTTGTGAGAAACCTCCAGAGCTCCTGAGAATGTTGCTATTTAAAAAATTTGCGCTATTTAAAAAATGAAAGTAAATAATATTCAAGTACTGATAACAAAACTAAGAGGGAGAGAAATAAAACACTGTAGGCTGTTCAACAAGCTACATCTTAATTTATTCGATCACTCCTGCTCCAGTGCCAGTGAAGTGTTGAACCGTTTTGAAGTGTTGATACGCTGTCACCTCCGTTCAGTAGCAGTTGACATTTGGCTGCGTTTACTTCAACGAAAGGAAGAAGCCTGGATTACACCAGTAACAGCTTGAGTAGTTCATTTGACATAGTTCTGATACAATTTTTGAATTTGTCATATTTCTTTGTTTTTACGGCATTTTAAAACATTTTAAGAGCAATTTGTTGATCATTTTTGGTGGTGTTTTAGGTAATCAAAATCCGCCCCCTAGTTATTAGTGTTATAGCATTTATTTTTATTTTAAAGACACTGGACGACATTTTTAAAGAAACTATATTTCTTTTTAAGAACAGAAATGTCTCGAGAAGAAAAGTTCATCAACACTACGTATGTTGGTATACACCAAAAAAATACAATGAGAAAAATGAAGTTGTCGAGAACGCGGTATATAACATTCGTATTCATGAACATTGCTGGGCTAATATTATATGGACGTGAGTGAAAGCTTGTGGTTTCTCCGATTATTACCAGGCGAATGCCGGAGCAGTATCCTAACTAACGGGCTATGGACCGCTTGCGATCTTTCCTTCATCTTCCTTGTCCTATTCTACCCCTTACAAACTTGCCGGGAGAGCGGTCGGGAGCTTAGAGCTTGTCCAGGCTGAGGTGGTGCCCCGCTTGGAGGAGATACCTGGTTGGGAGAAACCCCGCTAGCCAGAAGTAGGTTCACGCCGGACGCCATCCAGCGGAGTTAGATCACCGCCACATCTCGATGAAAACCATGTACTACACTTACGGGAATAAAGGCGTTAGCCTTGTAAGCGCCCATTCATCAATCAGTCGGATAGCACGCGCGAGGAGACTTTGGAAATGTGGGCTCTTCCATTTTAGACGCTTAATGGATATTCATAAAATGAGAAAATAAGCATTAAATTTTCGAAAATGACAGTATAAATTGCGATAAAAAACTTAGGAATAAATTGTATTTTTTTACGTCGTTTTATTTGCAGTTTCAATGACAGTTATTTTAATGTCACTTTTTCACATAATCTTAAACCCATCAGAAACTAATAGTATTTCTTACTACCGCTATTCGTATCAGAAAGATATTGTACGGAGTTTTACAATTACTGAATTTTGTTAAAATTTAATCAAATTAATGCTTGTTTGCTTGTTCGAAGTATAAGTTAACAAAAAATTACGTACGTGTGCAACAAACAATGAAGTTTCTTTCTCAATGTCAGATAAGAGCGCTTTTGTTGCTTTTAATATCTGGCATCCTAGAACTTTAAACTTACGCTCAGTGGGTCACTTGCAAATAAAGAGGGGGGGGGAGATGTTAATAGGAAGAATGACTGATCGAATTATGTGGTATCTCAGATCGAGGTAAGTATTATAAACGCAGAACTCGATAATATTTCTCGTAATAAACCCAGCCGAATATGCTGGATTGTATGAGACTATTGTAGGCAATAAGGAATTTTTAGTCTGTTTGCGATAATGTTCCGAGCACTTAACAGATTTGCCTCTCCTTGCAAAAATTCGACAATGAAATAAGCTTCTAAAAATTATATACTCGTGTCATTATAAAAATCTGAAAGTTAGATCATCAACGGGTGAATAGGCGATTTTAGGTTCTAGGTCTGAAATATGCATTTTTAGATTATAAATGCAGTTTCTTAATGTCATTAAGTCCTGAAAAATGTTCATATTGATGTACAGACATAGGAAAAAGTATTTGTACGACTTTATATTTAGTAATTTAGTATTTTATAAGTTGTAGTATTTCTTATAATGCGCAACAGAATGCTTTTAAAATGCACCCAATAGGAAGTCAGAAAGTTCTCCTTCAAAATATTCTCCTCAAAGAGGGTGGTGTAGAAATAATAACCGTTCAGAGACAGTGTAATGAAGAGAGTTTCATCTCCAGCGTGTATAAAGTATTCGCATATATCTATTAGTATTAATCTTTATATTACTGCGCTAAACTAGGAGTTAAGTCAGTGTCGAGAGAAGTGTAGTGTCTTTGAATCATTGTGAACTACTTTTAAGGGAAAATGGGGCGTAAAATGAGACAAATAGCAAATGAAGAGAGAATAATTATAATGCACAATGCTTGCAATGTTTATCGTTCTCTCAAATATCGAAAAATATTGGAAGACCAAGATCTACCATTCAGGGTATTATCGACAGGTATGGTAGTAGAAAATCGGTGAAAATTTGAAGAAATGTGGACATCCCGTTAAATTGAAAGAGCATGTGAAACGAGAAGTTCTCAGAAAAATTAGGATGCACTAGGATAGTGCAGCAAAAATTAATGTTGGACTGCAAACTGATTTTAATCTATATCAGTGCATCTACTGTTCAAAAATATTTGCATTGTAACGGGTATTATTGTGGAAATGCCTGGAGAAAACATTTATTAGTCTGGTAAAGAGGAGGAAGAGGGAAGAGTACGCAAACAATTAAGAGAATTGTTCAATAGAGTTGTAGAATAAAGTTTTATTTACTGATGAAAGTAAATTCACACCTTTTCAAGAACACGCCAAAAAAGTGTGGAGGGAAAAGAATTCAGGACTGTAAGAAAAAAATATGCTTCCTTTAGTCAAACCTGGTGGTGTTAGTGTGATGGTTTATGGCTGCATGAGTGCAGCTTGGGTAGGAAAATTAGAATTTATAGACGGTATTATGGATAATAAAAATTACATTAACATCTTTAAGAAGAATCCAGTGCCGAAAAATTGAGATTAACAAACGGTTATGTTTTCATGCAAGATAATGATCCAAAGCATACTGCCCAGTTTCTAGATTGTGGATATTGAATACTAACTAAAACACATGGTAACTCTTCCGCAGTCTCCGGTTATTAATCCAATTGAATAATAATTGAGTGTCCTTAAAAAGAAACTTTCTGAAAAAATATCACTTTAAAACAATCTCTAGAGGCTGCTTCTTTGGAAGATTGGCCCGGAGAACACCACCAAACTCGTCCAGTCAATGCCTAGGCGTTTGACCATCAAAAGGCAAAAGGACTTCCAACTAAATATTAAATAGCGCTTAAAAAGGTTAAAAGCAGAATGTACGAATACATATTACGCACTTCAGTTTTTATATTTTGGGATTTTATACCACTTTATGGTGTATTATGCTATCATACTTGTTTTTTTATTTTTTATCATAATTATTTTTATAAAAATGTAGTACACGCACCATGTACCATGTAATTCTATGTTATGTAAATGAATGTAATGAGCTAAAATACATTATTTTTTGTTCACTTACCCACTGTACGATTATTTTTCCCTATGACTGCATTTATTATTACTCTAACAGGATTTCAAGAGTCGCAAGCGGCGACCAGCGTGTGTTTGCACAGGCCCATGAACACTGCTCCTACCCTTGTGCTAGCCCGCTTTACATTTTCGCACGTTTGCTCGTCTTTTGTGGTTCAGATCAAACGTTTATAATCTAGCCTCTGTTTCTCTTTTTCTTTCCATATTAGATCGGGGGAAGACACATGAGATTACGCTCTTATCCCGCCACCGACTTTACATTTCTTGTGAGGTTTCCAGATCGATCCATGCAATTTAGGATTGAAATGTTTTCAAAACAAAAATAAAATGTGTTTAATGTGTGCCTTATGAATTTAGATTGTAATCTAAACAAAAGATTTATGCATGCAAATAATCCGTAAAGTAAGTTTAACCCGAAGAGCGCTATCTCATCCAGACCACCATTTAAATAAAGAAAAAAAGAAAAGAAAAACGTGTTATCCTTAAACTACTGTAACTACATATACATATCTATGTCTAATGGCTAAGTCCTGAAAAATTGTTATAATTAATTTCGAGCTTTTACGTCAAATCTGTGAACCAGGCATTTGCCTATAAATGTGATGATAAGTAGAGAAATGATTTTTATGTAATTACGTATTTTTGTCTTTCTATTTTCCTTTTTCAGAATCGTAACCTTGGTGAATTGTCGCCGTCGTAATACCAATATCCAATTTTTCGTTGCATATTGTTACATATTTAGTACTACATTACTTATTTTGTTATTTCGCGCTGCCGCGCTCGGGACAATTCTCCTGTGCGAATAGAGCTCGGCTAAACCCAGTGTCTGTCAATTACAAAACTTTATTTTTACACAAGTATTTCTTCACGTGCCTGCCTATGCCACGAAGAGCAAACAGTAGCGGCGTGCATACTTCTGGGGGTCATCTTTAGGTGGCTGTGATTCGAACTGGTGTGCGTTCTGCATGGAAATGGAAGCATTTTTGAATCATACCAACGACACATTTTATTTACACTCTGAAGGAGAATATCTACAAATGTCTAATGATACCACGAAAGAAGCAGTATGAGACGTTTCAAAAGTATTCTCTGAAAAATCGTGGCTTATCTACGAAAAAGAGTTCAAATGTTTCTGCGAATGGAGAAATGATAGGAAAGTAAGAAACATTTCAGAAGAAATTATACTTTCGTATCTGCAAGTATTGTAAATGTATTTTAAGAATAAATAAAAAATATACAAGTCTTCATCGTTTCGGGAGTATTATTCAATAATGAGGGCAACATAATGTCTCAAAGAAAAACTTGACATCTCTACGTATTTCATTTCTCAGAAAAACTCTTTGATGAAATGTGTTTAACGCTGTAATTGATATTGACGTTTTCAGGTATTGTATTTGATTGAATTTTTGAAGAAGCATGGAAAAGTCTACTAGCCAAACAACTAAGAATTCAACAAAGCTTGAATTTTACAGATTTGTTACAGAAACTTGTGACAATCAGTATTTATTGTTGAAGGCTAGCTTTTAACTTACGTCTACGAGATATTTATGTACACAGAGTTGACGTTTCATACTACATGGTCTTCCGGTGTCTACTCATAAGACCTCGGGAACCGCTGTGGCAGCGAGGCCGCCGGCGCTGATAAAGGCGTCCGTTTCGCCTTCGCGCCAAAGTGCGCCTCGCTGGCGAGGAGAGAGCGACGCCGCTGCCACGTCGCCCTAACCCGCGCTCCCTTATCTTTGCTCACGCTCCTTCCGCCCCTGCGCCT
>BOPP01000043.1:3087604-3099567 GCA_017312745.1 Gryllus bimaculatus
TATATATATATATATAGAGAGAGAGAGAGAGAGAGAGAGAGAGAGAGAGAGATTTAAGAGATATCATTACCTCAGAAGACAGAACTGCCTTAGAGGAAATAAAAATAGGAAAACACTCGGCGAAGATGGGAGTACCAATGAATGTCTCAAAATAAGCAAGACAATCATCGTTATGCCACTGAATAACCTCTTCAATATGATTCTAACAAAAGAAGAAATACCAATAGAAAATTAATACGGTTGTACTCTTACACAAAAAGGACGCAAAGAACAATCCAAATAATTATTGTCCAACCTCTTTGTCATTCAATATCTAAAAACTACTTTCAAAAATTATTAATAGAAGGCTATTGCACACTTTGGATGGAAATAAACCGGCCGAACAAACAGGCTTCAGATCAGGCTATTCTACTGTTGATCACCTTCAAGCAGTTTGTCAAATCTTTGAGAAATCGTATCAATTCAAACTAAAACTTCATGTAGCATTTGTGGACTTTGCTACAACCTTCGATTGCGTCGAACATCATTGCGTCCTCTAAACTAAATGGCTGAAGTAAGGAGTAGAAAGAAAATACATCCGTGTTTTCAAGACTTTATTCAGATAGTGATGCAAAAATCAGAACTGACAAAGAAGGCGCTCCATTTCAACTGTTTGTATGTATGTTCTTGACCGTGAACGGGCTCAGACCTACCGGCGACGTCCCTGCCTCGCGGCCATGGGTTAAACGCTCACTATAATCTTGCCTCACTGATATTCGAACCCGGGGCCGCGCAATGGAATGCGAACACGCTAACCAACAGCTGACCAACAATGTTATACTCGAATTACTATCAAAACATTAACAAACGATGTATCATTACATTCTTCATTTCATGATGTATCCATTACCGGTGAAAAATAAAGTTATTTAAAAAAAATTAGAGATAAATAAATTTCTATAGAATTGAAAGTGTTACAAACATTTCTACGGCCCCGTGATTCCGCATTGTTGGGCGAAAACTCGATTTCGATGTCGTAAACCGTTTTAAAGTTATGAGGGTGGTCCTTAGCTGGTGGAACATCCGGGATAACCTCGCGTGCAAATGCTTAGTCATGTCGCCGTTGTTACAATAAAATAACTCGTTAAAATTGTAGGAGGTATGCAGATTATCTGACTTGTGTTTCAACAGTCTATGAAGTTGTCATTTAATTAGTCTAAAAATCTTTGCTAAATACCAATTAGTAGTAATAATACGCTAATATTTGGCAAATCATTTTTGAAATTTGAATTTTACATTTGAATGTGAAACGTTGAATGTTGACTGGAACAGAATATAAAACATTCAATAGTGCCAGTAATTATGAAACTCAGAAAAAATATTAGCTTATGATAATATCATACCTTTTATTTTGATATTCATAATAAATTAAACAGTTAAAATTGCACTAGATTACGTACAAACGCCGGACAAGCAGTAGTAGTTGGTATCAAGTCTTAGTATTGACTGATAGTAATGACATTTCCCTCTTTCCAAATGTAAAAATACTTGTCATTATGATGCAACAAAAATTTTACTTCATGCTGGTCATGCTGAATATTTTCTACGTTCAAATTTTGTTTATTGACGTTCGGTGACTTGGCTTTGGTGACCAAATAGCCTCGGAGGTGGTACGTAGCCTTGCGCTCATCCCGTTGTGGTGAACTCGGGACAGGGATGAATGGAAGCGACGCTTTAGCTACCTTTGATCGTGACGAGAAGAAGACTGAAACAAACTTCAATATCATAGATTATAATGAGAATATTCTCCCCAAAATATCGTAACTGATACACCAAACCATCTGGCTTTTTGTTTGCGCTAGAAGCACCCCCTCCAACGGCCTCCTTTTGTTGCGAGGGTTCGTTAACTCATTCGATGTACTTCTCCACATACGCCACATACCGGTTTCACTTTCTCCAATACATAGTATAGAGAAACGGTTGTATAATTGCAAAAATCGATGTCGAGATTTTGACGGAAATGCGCGTTTTACCTCTGATCCATGTGTGTCTGCGTGCCTCAGTTTTAAACCTTAATTTCGCAGAATGCTTTGTTACAAGTAATAAGCTACACAGCCGACAGCCGACAGCCGACAGCCGACAGCCGACAGCCGACAGCCGACAGCCGACAGACGACAGACGACAGACGACAGACGACAGACGACAGACGACAGACGACAGACGACAACCACCTAGGGAGAACATGACTATGACGTTGGTGGTGGAGTATGTTCCTGATCCAGGATTCTAATGACCCTGAGAGCTATGCCGGCAGTAGCTTAGCTACTGGTACGGCCCCCCTTGCCGGACAGGTCGATGGTGAGGGAACAGACGAAGAAATATTCTAGAAGATGAGAACCTCAACAACATCAGAAGAGAACCAACCTGGCAATAGGAATAAAATTCACGTACTTAATATAATATGGAGACACGTCCTAGAAAGAAAGCCTCGGAAAATATGCTCTATTATCTTACCATTCCCAATATATCTTACCATTTTCCAATTCCATAGGCCTCAATTGGTAAAAAATTGAGAATGTCAAATGTTCTGGTTCCATGTGTTCTGAAGTGTTCTTTTGTTGTACTTCTCTCTATGCAAATTATCTATCCAGTGTGAGAAAATATTCGAAATATAACAAAATATCATAAATGTTGCAAAAAATAGTGTATAAAATTTTAAGAGATAAATTAAAACTCTTATGTTGAAATCTTTTTATATTCTCAGATATACTATGGGTTCAAAGGTAATTAACACTTCTCCAATTTTATCAATTTCAGTCATTGTCATTTTATAAATTTTGCAAAGAAGCTAATGTTGGTCTCAGGTGTCATGAGATCCCTCGATCTCATTGAGAGAAATAAGTATTATTTTGAAAAAGAAAAGCAAAATATCTATTTAAATAAGAACAAGGCAAGTACATTGTGAATAACTCATAGACACATGACTCTTGTAAGTGTACTGCTTGTTAGAAAGTTAAAAAAGTTGTATCATTACAAAAGGCCTGTTAGTAGTTACATATTAAAAAAAAATTGAATTTTGATTTCAAATGATTGCTCTCAATGGTTGTTCATAAATTATGTAACGCAAAAGGAGGGAGAGGTGGTTAAGGCAATGGGGGATGGGGGCTTAGGGATGGGGTGTTAATTCATTGTTCAATTATGACAATATTTATTTCATTTTCATCATTTACGCAAATAATACCTTTTATTTAGACTTTTACCAAGACAACAAAATAAACATTCATATTAAATAGGAAGGTATATGACTTTTCTTAGTATTTTTGTTGTTTTTGACTAATAGGTTTTTTTAACCTTTTTCTGTCATTTTGAAAGCATTTTTTTTTTTTTTCATTTTGCCTCTTTCATCCATTTTAATAACATTTTAATGTTCTTTGCTTCAAATAATATTTATGAGATGCAACAAATGTCCTCCACAGAACTAGTAGCCTATTTGATTTATTCTCTGAGAAATTGTAATCGTTTTATGTTGTTGAAATCGATGTTGTTACATGTAATCTAATTTTTCTGTGACAGTTCGGCCAATTAGACGATAACTAAAGTCATCTTTCCTAGTAAAGAACAGTCCAAACTAAAAGTTTGCCTGCTGAGCTCACTTTCACAAAAGTACTCTCAATTACTTCAGTAAGCTGCTTAAGTTATTTGTCTGAACTGGTTTTGATACATAGTTTTTATGTCATTTTTCTTTAGAGAGCATTCTTAATACATTTTAAGAGCATTTTATTGATCATTTTTGGTGATGTTTTAGGCCATCAAAATCCACCCCTAGTAATAATAGAAAAATTGTTACAATTATAAATGGAAATAGTTTTTCAACTACGGTACATTCATTCAATCTGCTAGATTACAAAGAGAATATTTAAAACTGATCCATAGTATATTCTGAAATCCAATTATGTTAGTGCTGAAGCTTCAGCTACAGCATCATTCATGATGGCATCTGCCTGTCTTATTGGCAGATTTTTTTCATCTAGGTGTCCTTCCTTCCCTCAAAAATATTCTCCAGTTTTAATTGTTAGCTGCATCAAGCATTGCCAACTAATTCTGGCAGTTGATAATGTTTAGACTTTATGTAGTGGGTGTAATTGAATTAGAGTACATTTTTAATTGTAGATAATTACACATGAAAAATATTTAAAAATAGAGGTTAACTTTCACTGCTGCGTTTTTTTTTTTGTACTGAATCATAAGCACGAATCACTACCTCACTTTTTCCAGCAGAACATTTCAATGGGTGATAACTAGGTCCTTGATCTTTTTTAAATAAGTTTTTTTGTATTTAAATAAACATTTCATCAATTTTTCACATTATATGTTACATTATTGCATGCTGAAAGAAGATACTTTTTTATTATTTTTGTAGAGAGTTTTTTAGAAGATAAGAAAAGACAAGAAAGTGGACATTGTAACTTCTGAAAATTTCATTGTAAATTGCACGTGTAATATACTCATTGTCTGCATACTGTTTGTGGTATTCCTCAAGTGTCATTGTAAATGGGCCAGGAATAGTGTTTTTAGTGGTAAAATTGGGTATGGCACTGTAATGAATTTCCTATATCCTTCTTTCTCTCATTTGTTTACACAGTGTTAGACAACACTAAATGTAGTCGTTCTCAAAAGTGAAGTTGTAAGCTGGAGAAAAAGAAACCACAAAAATATTAGTTTTAAGTGTAAATACAATGGAATTTATATTTCTAATTTACATATCAAATATTGAACATTAATTCCTTTTTTAATTTAGTTTATAATATAAAATAAAATTAATAAAGTTTTTATTGTTATATAATTTATTTTTACATGTTATAAATAGAGGTGGTAAAAATTTCCACCATTGTTGAACAATTTATGGAACAACCTACTACTTCACTTTTAACTATTTACTATTATTTTTCAAACTCACATTACCATTGCATTATGGGAGGGTATTCAAAATACTCCAAATTTTCATTACATAATTCATGGACAATCCCTCAAACCATTTAATGCTCAGATACCCTTGAAAGTATACTATATAATATTATATTAACCACAATTTGTTCATAAACATTCATTTACAGTGTCAAGCTGTAAGAAACTATCTGATATTTAACAGAATAAAATATATCAATATACCTAACACCTAGAGTTTTGTGTCTGTTACTGGTAACTGAATCCTCCACTTTATCAACAAATATTTGTATTTATATGCAGTTTACAATTTTGCTTTTTTCTCTTTCATCTTCTCCATAAGTTAGAGTGTTTATGGCATTCAAATTCATTATCAATTATTTTCAGAATATAACAAGAGAAGAATGTCGCAACAGTAAAATTCAGTAAACAACAGTTTAAGATTCATGTTCTATCAAAAATTCATTCCAAAGAAAAATTTCAAAGTAAACACATAAGAGAAAAAATAAATATAAATTATATTTGAATTTGTCAACTAGAAGTGTTTTATTTTTTATAATATATGTTTACCTTTATAAATTTTTATAATACTACACAAAATTACATCATTTAATTAGTATGAGTGTTATTTCTAATAATTGGTTAAAAGTATGAAAACTAGAATATTTCATTAGTGTATTTGATGTCTGTGTAGTGTGTGTGTATCTCTTTTTATTTAAAAAAAAAAAAAAGAGTAAGATAGGACCTAGAGAAAGTCCTTAATCTTGCTGTTACACCAATGTATTACATTTAATGATATTTGATGCACAAATATTTTAATCCAATTTTTTAATAATCTATTGAAGCCATTATTCATTAGCAACATTTTAACTAAAGACTATAGCCTTTTGATTATTCAGTATTTATACAAATATTGCAAACATCTTTTTTGTGAAAAACATTTTTAATTTTTATAAATCAATGCTCGTCAGTGAAATTAGCATACCATGATAAACACAGTTGTTTTTCAATGTCTACTAAAATGGTCTTTGAAATTTTGAATATGGCTGTTCCCCTAAACAATTGGTCCCCCCAGTGCCCATGAATATTTTAAGTACAACTTCAACATCAGACGTCAACCTTTTAGGATTTCATAATTATTTTTACTTTTTATGCATGTGGGTGTTAATCAAAAGATGAACCTAAGTGTTTCATGTTCATCTACAGCCAATTATGCTTCAATTTTCCCATTGATTTTGATTTTAAAAGTCTACTATAATGATGTTTGTGGCATTTGACAAATATTTACATTTTTATTTAACTTGAGAATTCATTTTCAATTGATTAAAAAATAATAGATGATTTCCAATCAGTGACACGCATGTGCATTTTCTAAAAATTCAGAGAATGAGAATATGTGGGAAGAATTTTACTTTCTTAAGCTTCATAAATGAATAAGATTTTTTGGGGTACAATAATATTTCTGTGGAGCTACAGTGGCTCAGTGGTAGGTCATTGGCTTCCTGACCTGAAGGTTTGAAATCCAACATAGGTTGGGATTCTAATCTGGTGATTTCCATTTAGGGTGGCTCGAGGGCCTTCTTGGCATGTGAATACCAAGATATTTCCTGGGGGTAAAGGTGGCCGAAGTGTTGCAATCACCACTAGCTCCTTATGCTGATGGTGAAGGATAGCTGGAACCATACATTCACCCTTTGAGACACATCAGCCTGTGCAATTGCACAAGGGTACCTTTACCTTTTACTTTTAATAACTTTTCTGTCTATTGGTGGCATAATCTTAATTATTTCCTTAAGTTTCTCAAAAAAGGTTATTTTTTATTGTTAGAATTCAACTTTTCTAGATGGTTTGAAATTTGATGTACATAACTTTGGTTCTCATTGTTTCTGGAGCCTCTTCATTAAAAGTATACAAAATGACGACCTATGTAGTAGAAATGAAAAAGCATAAGGGAAAAAGAGGAGTTTTCATCAATCATAAATGTGGGAGAGAAAAAATTATTCCTGAAGTCTCTTCGGTAAAACACATTTGTCTGTGAATCAAATTTTAATTCAGCAAATTCTATAGGTTCAGGGATTGTTCAAAAAAAATGTTTGCTTTTAGGAGAGGGAGAGATGGGAAAGATATGACTGATTGAATGGCAGGAGAAATGGGAAGGGATGTATTATGAATATTCTCATTCTTTTTGTTGTTGTTGTTAATATTTTGTCACTATTCTGTGATAATGTTCACAGTCATGTTGACAAGCCAAGAATTTGGCGTAGAATGTATGTAAGGAGTAATCCTTCGTTAACGTACACTCTTTCTTTGTATGGAGTAGTACTTCATTAAATTACATTTATATTATAGTCTGGAAGTCATGTCAGGAGTCATGAAGAGGACTCCAGGTAGCATCTCCGCGTATGCACCTACCTCTTACATGTTCTGACATCACTAACAAGCGGTCAGAGTTGGAAGGAATTAGGAATATAGCATTTCACAAGGGTTGGACTAGACCTTGTGAAGCAGCCACACTCATTTTGTCTGAATAAATTTCCCATGAGATTGTCCGGGAATCGACGGGAGTTGAACCCAGACCTCCTTGGTAAAAGATAAGTGAATTTGCTTTGCAAGATTGCCTTCAATAAAGCTTAGCTATTGTTCTTGTGCAAGCTTAAATATTGTTCTTCGTTTACAAATATCGACCACCATCACCCAATGTTCCTAATCAATTTTTACATAACAAGCTCTCTATTGTCTAGAATTATGTTCTTTAGTCACTAAAATAGGTTCCCAGTATTTACTGGTCTAATTTGAAATATAATTTGAAACTATTGAGAACTAGTTCAAGCTTGATGGGTTTTGGTATTTCAAATGTGAATATAATCATTGAAATAGTAACTTTCTGTGTTAAATTTAATTTTTTACAGAGTATTTATTATAAAGTTTGAATGTAAACAGTTCATACTCTGATATTGAAATACATCATTTGAAGGTTATATAATTTATTATAATTTATTTATTGTTTACTAATGAAATAAAGAATGGTAATAATCTTGTGAATGATATTTTGCAAATATTTTGCTTTATAAAAGGGGGAGTAATTGATTGAATTCTATATACTTATTATACAGATATCAGATAATAATTAAAGTATAATTTATTAATATAACAGGGTAAACAACGATCAGTTACAATGGTTCTTCCCAAACCATTCAATTTAATTGTAAACAATATTTGTACCATTTTTAAATTGCCATTACAAAGGCTGCAACGTGTCAGTGCCCTTTTGTAAAGTCGAGCAAATCAGAATAACTGAAAAATGGCAGTGAAAATTATCAGCTTTTGTTGCTGGTATAGAAAATGAAAACCCTGAATGGTATGAAGATATGATGAACATTGAAGATAGTTTGCTTCCAAATTTTGATTCTGAAAAGAAACCAGTCCCATGTATTAAAGGACGTTTTAATTCACTGTGGGAAAAGAGAAGTAATGTTATTTGACAGTCTTTGATACTTTATTACATTGAGTGATAAAAATAAATGTATATAATTATGAAATATATAGTTTTAAACCATAAGATTTATTAATGATTCAAGATGTACATAAATACTACTTATATTTAACAGGTGTTATAAAAGTATTTACTACAATATATGATTTAGTGTAACAGATTTTATTTGAAAATGTGTAAGTGTGTGTGGTGTGTGTGAGAGAGAGTGAAAATAGTGTGTTCATTCAAAAGAAGGTTTCTGAAGCAATAAGAGTTGTTACAATGGGATAGGAAGGGAAAAAGACCATTTTTGCTAATGTATTTTTTGAATAATCCCACATTAGTTCTGGCTCAAAAAAACGTTTTTAAGAAATAAATTCTTGAAAGAAAAAAGCAATGAATTAAAAAATGAGATGACTGAAAGAAAAGAATTTGTTTCATTTTGAATATCATCATCTTTTTTTAGCTTGTGTCAAAAAATAGATATTTCTGATCAGTAAAACGAACAATCTTTTACTTTTGTTTCAAATTCCATTTCAGTATGTTTTGCATGACTGAATTTTTGAATTTTTTTTTCTATTCATGAATGTTAATAAAATATGACTTCCTTCATCAGATATGAAAATATAAGGCCTATTGATTATCAGATTATATTTATTTTGTCCACTTGAGAAAGGCACATTGAAATTAATATTATGAATATGCTGTCGAACCTGGCTAAATGGGATTTGTAAAGAGAAAAAAATTATTCTCACTTAAAGAGAAGTCTTCTATATTCAGTTTTATCTTTATTCAAGTTTAAAAAGTGTGTCTCGCTTGTAGAGAAACTATTACAGATTTTGCAGAACTCACTTATGCATTTGTTGCAGTTGCAATTACAATTTCAGGTGAATATTAAACAACAACGCAAACAAAATTATTCTCATCTCAAGAAATTTATGCAACAAAAGAGCTAAATCTGAAATACATAGATTATTATGTAAGAATATTTTGAGTTATAAATTTAGTTTTTACTTTGGATCCCTTATCAAATTGCATCTTTCTTAATAACTAATAATGCCAGTAAAAAAACCTATGTAATTAATTTTCAAATGCCCACCAAAATTCACAATACCTGTATTATGCACTACAGATGATATTCTGAAATTGGAAGGTGGGGGGGAAGGAAAGCAAAACAAATGGAACCTAGACTGGACAAATTTCAGGGAGCATTCTGTATAGATCAACAAGCAAGTTTTATTTATTATATCAATAAGAAAATTGGCCTTAGGAGCAAGAAGCCCTTTCTAGAAAGAGATCAGGGCATTTCAAATTTAGCCATTGTTTAAAAAAATTATCACCCTTGGTAAATGGTTTTTGCATACCAAACATACATTTTTTATCATACATTTTTAAAGTGTATCTCAGTGACAACCATCAAAAACAGTTATTTGCATGTAATCATGAAGCCATTCTACCATCATCGAAAGATCACAATAACACAATCGAATTTTGTAACGCTATCAATATGTTTACTAAAACTTAACACCATTATTATTGTTCATTGATCCTTCCCAAAATATTGGTTTAATATTGGATAAGGTATGTTGTAAGTTAGTTTGTATTGTCATTTTTGTAAAATATCATAATTTCTGAAAGAAAAATGTAGTACAATACCAGTAAAAATCGCTAAATCGCTCGCATTTATCACAATAAATAAACTGAATAAAATTTTTTCTTCAAAATTTTTACTTTGAATACAGAAAACTTTATTTAATAAATGAAAAATGTCAAAGTTCAATTTTATTTCGAACCTGACCTACTCCTTTGAAATTGAACAGACACGACGGACGGACAAATGGAGGGAGGAGGAGTCGGATGAAAGGTGTGAGGGAGGAAGGAAGGAGTCGGACGAACGGGGGCAGGGAGAGGGAGGAGACGGACGGAAGAAGGGAGAAAGGAGGAGATGGACGGAGGAGAGAGGAAGAGTCATTTTGAGAACAAGTATAATTTTCGAGGTCATGGTTCCCGAAAACATGTATTTTGACTATACTCTGAAATACAAGGGACTAATTAACTACGTTGAAACTAAGACCTGTGACGCCCTACTTATCCCCTGCCCTGTCTCCCCGATTAAAAAATAATACCGTGGTTCCTTGGACGCCAAAAAATATTTCTGTTAAATATTTAGGGATTTTGACAGATAAGAAATTAACATGTGATTCATATTACTGCAGCGGCTAACAACGTATGCAAAAAATTTTAAAATTGCAATCAAGCCTTTTATTCCACACAGCATTGAAATAAAATTCTGAGTATTTACGAGGGCGTTTTTTGAACGTCCGATGTTACATAATAAGACAAGAGTAAAGAAAGAAATGAATTTATTACCAAAAGTTATGCACAAACATGGTTACATTTCTACATAATCACGGAGAAGATTCAGGCATTTGTGTTACTGTGTACCAGCTTTTCAATTCCCTCTTCGTCTAACATGCCGCCATTGATGTGCGACGGGCCTGAACTTTGCTTTCAAACTCCTCATTGATCTAATCTGGAAGCTTTAGCCTTTCAGCCAATTCTTCATTGCGCGGAAGAGATGAAAATCACTCGCCGCTAAGTCGGGCTGTTGGGTGAATGATCCAACACGATCCGTCTGTCCCAGATGTTGCTTGGTGGCAACAGCACTCTGAGGGTAGGGGCTGTCATGAATCGTTGGAGCACATTTCCAAAAACCAGCACTGCTCATCTGTTTGAAAGTTTAAACCGTAATCTTGGCTCATTCGTTTGTGAATTTCGGCTACATTTTCCCTTCTTTCTTTCTCGCCTTACGAATTCATTGTAAGAATAACTTATGTAATTGTGCGCCAGAAAAGGCTGAAATGTCACCAGAAAAAAAAAAAAACAAAAACCTATTCCCATGTTTTCGTAACGAAGAAGTGGATAAATCCTGTTGCTAAATTTAGAAAAAAAAATTCTCTAACTCGTGGTGTAGCCAAAGTCCATGTTTTGTTGGCTCTTGATCCCGAAAAATCCATTGACGGCAAAACGATCGTTTGTCTGTCTTGATATTCCTCAATCAATCTGACTGATCGCGGCCCCTGGAATCTGAAACCGATATTTTAATTTTGGGGGGTACTTTACATGAAGCACCTCAAAATTTTCAAAAATTTCAAAAAAATTGCTCGAAATGTTTTAATAAAATTTTGATATTTAATGGTGCGAAAGGAGAATGGTACAGGTCTTATATTCAGTAATATCAGCAAATTTTCGAAAATTGCATAAATAAAAATTGCAAAGTACAAAATTAAAGATCTACCATGTGCAATGTTTTGAAGAAACGAGCAGTTTTCGTAGAATGTAGACTTAAAATACAAAAACATTGAAAAATCTCAAAAACCGCTGCAATTTTTTTCTTTCAATTTTCTCCACATATGTAATTAGAGTAGAAAATTAGCTATTTAAATAAAACAAACAAACAAACAAACTAACTAAGTAACTAAATATATAAATACATAAATGAATGAATAAATAAATAAATACATAAATACATAAATACATAAATACATAAATACATAAATACATAAAT
>BOPP01000043.1:3104673-3121491 GCA_017312745.1 Gryllus bimaculatus
CTCACCCGATCGCCCTTCCGCTCGACCGTGTGCCTCCGTTCGGTCATTTCTCCTTCAGCGTCGCTCTCCTTTCCGCTCGTTCGTCTTGGCTCCTAAAGCGTAGCTGACCAGTTTGTTCGCCCTCACACGCGGTTGCTTTCGCACGCGTTAGCCTTCACACCTTTTCACCTTGCCAGCCGTTCGTCTTGCCAGCCGTTCGCCTTGCCAGCCGTTCGCCTTGCCAGCCTTTCGCTTGCCACCCGTTCGCTCTGCCAGCCGTTCGCTTTGCCAGACGTTTGCCTTGCCAGCAGTTCGCCTTGCCAGCCGTTTGACTTGCCATGCGTCTGACTTTCCAGCCGTTCGTCTTGCCAGTCGTTCGTTCTGCTACCCGTTCTCCTTGCCATCCATTTGCTATACCCATTCGTCTGCTACGTTCTTCTGCTCAATCGTTCTTGTTCTGTCGTGCTTCCTATGACCTTTTTATTTTCCAACACTCCTATTTTTCGCCCTCTTACTCATACTTTATTCCCTTCCTTCCCCACTCCCTTATTCTTTTCACGTCGCCCCCTTATTTCTCTCCCTGTGCTTCATTTTATCCGAACCTACCTCAACCCTTCTCTCGCTTTCGGTCTCACCTCTTTCCTCCGTTTTCGAGCGCTCATCCAACCAATTTCTTTCACGCCTCTTCCTATTCCACCGCACCACACTCACTAATTTGTTTATGCATACATTCTTCCGGCCTTTCGCTCGCTTGTTTAGACCCTTCTTCATGCAATTCGCTCTCGATGTTCACTTGCCAACTCTCTTTAGCCTTCTCTCACTCCTAATACGCATTTGCTGAATTTCCCCTCTGCCTCGCATCGTCTGACCAATTCAAATATCTCTAGGTCACCTACCCGTTCTTCTCAAGTGTCCGTGACGTATTTACTTCTCATCGCCTCCATCGCCTGTTTGATGCCCGACATTCTACACTGAGGTGACAAAAGTCGTGGTTTAGCAGTATGCAAATACTTTTGTATGCGGTACTACTGAACTGATTTGAAAATGCGGTACTACTGACTGAAAAAGAGATTTCATTTTTACACAAGTTATTCACGTGAAAAGGTTTTTGATGTGATAATGGTCGCACGACGGGAATTAACTGACTTTGAACGCGGAATGATAGTTGCAGCTAGACACATGGGACATTTCATTTCGGAAATCGTTTGGGAAAACAATATTACGAGATGTACAGTGTCAAGAGTGTGCAGAGAATACCTAATTTCAGGCATACCCTCTCACTACGAATAACAGTCACCGGCAGTCTTCACTTAATGAAAGAGAGTAGTGGCATTTGCATAGAGTTGACAAGGATAAGAAATAAGCGACGCTGCGTGAAATAACCACAGAAATGGTGACGTGCGACGAATGTATCCGTTACGACACTGGCGAAATTTGGCTTTAGTAGTCTGTGGCAGCAGAAGACCGACTCGAGTTACTTTGCTAACATCACTAAACCACCTGCAGCGACACTCCTGGGCTCGTGACCATATCGATTGGACCATAGATGACTGGAAAACCGTTGCTTGGTCAGATGAGTCCCGATTTCAGATAGTAAGAGCTGATTGTTGAGTTGGAGTGTGGCGCAGATCCAAAAAGCTATGTACCCAAGTTTTCGTGACACTCTGCAAGCTGATGGTGACTCCATGATGGTGTCGGCTGTTTTTATATAGAATGGACGACAGGATCCTCTGGGCCAACTGAACTCATCATTGACTGGAAAATGTAACGTTCAGCTACTTGGAAACCGTTCATGACCTTCATGTTACCAAACATTGATGGAATTTGTGTAGGTGACCATGCGTCATGGCACCAGTCTACAATTATGGTTACTACTGGTTTGAAGAAAATGATTCTTCTGCCAAGTACCATTTTGATAAAATGGGACAAAATCATCGTTTTGGGTTAGGAATTGATAGTATATCACAGTAAGCTCTGCGATTGTATCCAACTTCTTCAATCACCTGTTTGTGCGAGAAAGCGTTTTCAGCACTTACTGCAATTGAAACGAAGGATCGGATGAAATTTGACATTGCTAATGATGTACGTGGTACACTTTCTGAACCTCAAAAACAGGATAGGAAATCATGTAAAAAATGAAAGCTCATCCTTCTCACTGATATTTCTAATTCTTTACTTGTATAATTTAAATTATAACTTGAAATATTAATTAGGTATTAAAATGATATACAAAATCTCGTATTGCGTTTTCTAAACTAAAAAATGAACATTTTTACTAGAGATAAAAAACATACTTAACTTTCAATATTGTAAAGAGTAACAAGGACGAAATGTATTGTTTTATTAATTACCAAATAAAAATGTGCGAGGGGGCGTGGGAAGTTTTCCTTTTGACAGATGGGGCGTGGTAAAAAAAATTGGGAAGGCCTGGGGTAGACGTTACAAATATGCGAGAAAGTATTTGCTGTTGTAGAACCACTAATTCTATTTTCTCATGAAAAAATAAAGTTAAAAAGTTAAAGACCTGGCCACGTAACAAGACATGGATTCACTTTTAAACACGCATTTTTAATCGCTTAAAATGTGAACGATGTAGGAATAAAGTAAAATTTTGGAAGGGAAGTGATAAATATTAACAACTCGTTAAGACATGGAGAAAATTCGATGAGCGTACGAAAGGGTACTATGAATTTATTGACATGTGGAGTTTTTCGTCAAGCTACAACGGTGGGAAGAGATTTTGAAAATGGAAAATCATTTCTGTGACAAGAGTAGAAATGACTTTTGTATCCAATCCTCTTGTGCGTTCCTTTCACTCTTCTTGAGAAGTTACAGAAGAAAATGAAGCGCCTAACGATCTTTTTCCTCAACTTTCCCTCGGAGATATCACTACAGAATCAGAAATCTTGCTAAAGTATCTTGCGAAGGATTTAAAAAAGAAAGTTCGTTGTAAGAGGCAAGATGTGGGCGGGGATCAGGGGGAAAACGCTTGAACTCTCGCCGCGGGCGAAATAATTTCTTTTTGCCTGTCGTTTCCTGAAGCACTGATTTGGTAGAAGTAATATACCAGGAGTTTTGAGATACTCCAACATGTCTGTCGTTAAAGATATGCATGATGTCAAAATGTCTTGCGTCTCTGATTAGTTTTGAGAAGATACTCGTAGTGAAAATATATTCTTACCTACGTAAGCGTTTGAACTGTTTGTTCGTTGACAACAAAACGCATGTTTTGCTATTCTTGCTGGGTCAGTTCATAGTTTATTTTTGCTCCGTATGTGTAGGCGAGAAATTAATTTCATTATAAACATATTTTTACTATATTTATTATTTAATTAATATTTCCGTTTGAGGGAAAGTGGGAACCTCTAAGTTTCACTATCGAAGTCCTTTATTAATGTCAAGCTATTTATAAAGGTCTTATTTCCGAACTTTTCGTGGAAAATTATTGTTCTGCAAGATGTGAGTAAATGTTTTGTGGTGGTCTCAATAGTTCTCATTCATTTCACTTGTTAAACAATTAAGAGAAACAATTATAAGAAATAATTTTATATGGGAACATTAAACAATTAAACAATTATAAGAAATAATTTTATATGGGAACTGGTCTTTACATTTTTGATCATTTACACACATTTCTTTTAACTTTCCTCTGTATCCTGTTTCCCTTATTGTGCATTAGCAAATACAACACATAATATTCATTAGCAAGAAAAGAATTTCAGTTTTACGTGTCTGACATTGTATATCAATTTTTAACACACGACGCTCATATGTTTTAAATAGTATATATGAAAGTCTTCTGAGTAAGAATAAAAGTGTCTATTAAACTCTTAAAAAACTCTATTAAACTCTCTCTAATATAAGTTAATATGAACACATTATACACTTATAGAGGAAGGCATAAGTTAAAAAGTAATGGTAAGTGACCTTCTTACATAATTATTCAAAGTTAATTGAAAGGGTGAATCCAATTCCAATCATTATGTCACATTAGTCACTAAATCACACAGCTCGTTTTTCCTAATAGTCCTTTATTTATAGAAATATGCTCCAATAATTGTACGAAATTGCTATATTAGTTGCTGAAATTTCTTCATTTGATCTAATGAGATGCATCGCGTTTATTGCCTTCCATCACTATATCTTGAAGGTCAGAGAGCATGTAATCTACGAATATATAAATAAAAGGGAATGTGTGTGTGCGTGTCGCACCTAGACGCAAAAATCTACTCGATCGATTTCGCTGAAATGTTCACATTTTGTTCTTATTAGTAATGGGAGTGTAAAAAAAGGTGGTTTGAATTAGATCGGACGTGTGAGTAGGTTGTTGATGATTGATTCCTTTTTTGACGGCTTAAGAGCCCCTGAACTCTATACAACCCGCTGCACGTCAAGTATTAAGCGCGTCTTCAGTACATACAAGTATTCTGCCCCTGCGATTGAGTGATATCGACTGAATATTACTTGAATCCCGGACTAATAAATCAAATTTCTCCAAGATAGTGAACATAGTGAACAGTCATCATAGTGATCATGCATAGATAAAAACGTGTCAAATATTTCGGTCTGACAACAACCTCAAAAACAGAAAAAAAAGTCTGTCGAGCGTGCACTACGTGCACGTGTGCCCTTATGTACCCAGACGTCGAGTCACTGTGACATCTGAATGGTCCACGGGCGTGGCACTAGCACGACACGATCAACAGCCTCAAGCAGTGCCACGTGCGCCCTCTTTCAAACAGTCTATGGGAGAGAGGTCGAACGCGTCTGCACGGCATCGCGGGTGCTTCGTGCCGAACGGAAACACTGAAAACAAAAACGCAACAATAGGGCAGTGACATTACGAATGACTCTGGTTGGGGGTCTACACATTACACATCAGTATGAATCTAATTATATACTTACTATTGTAGCGTCACGGCTTGGCAGCAGCAAGCCGAATGCAAGGTAGAGGGTTGTGATATCTGAAAATAGACGCGCAAACAAAGAAGGGACTTTCCGACAGGAAATGGTCCGCGGGCCAGGCAGCGCCAGGGAAAGGCTCTTTCCACCGCGCGGGGGTGGGGAGTAGTGACGTAGGAGGTCAGGTGACCTGAACCTATAAAGACGCCGCGGCGAGACGGCGCGAACGGGTAACGTTTCTGGTTTCCTCATGGCTAGACCACAAAAACTTTGTCCGCCCAGGCTGGTGCGGAGTGCCGATGGCACGTGGTTGTTCGACGAGTTCGGACAGGGTGATGTGTTCTTCAAACACATGCGGGCAGATCGTCAATTTGCCGGGGCACACCAGGTGCCAATTTGCGAGGCGGCCTAACAGGCCGGTCGTAGGCGTCGCCGGAAGGCGCATGTAGGGAGAGGAGGGCTGCAGAGGTAGCTCTGGCAAACCGCCTTAGAGTGACAGTTGTAAATATGTACATTGTGTAAATAAAACTTGTATATACTCACTCGTGTCTGTTTCCTTGTGGTGTAGATCACTACACACGACGTTACACTATCAATGTTATGCATATATACCAAAATGAGATAATATTGGACCACTTCTTCTGGGTGCATCACATTTTTTGGTGAGGTTGTGTATTAGCAGTGGAATGCTTAGAGGGGGGAAATGGGGCCTTGCACCCCCTGAAAATTTCAAAAGAGTCCCCGTAGCCCATTTCATTTTGTAAATACGATCAGTTCCTGATTTTCCCCTTTATAAAGTAAACATTTTGAAATTTATACACGAGATTGAGAAGAGGCTCTCCAAATCATCTGGGAATCATCTAAATAATAATAATAATAATAATAATAATAACAACAACAACACAAGTTCAAAGATTCAGTTTTGGAGTCGAAACGGTGGAAGCTCTTGTGGAATGTAGCAGTCTATCCCTTTTTATCGAAATATAGTTGCATCTATTGCCGAGAAGAAGCGAGAATAGCATGCCTTGGCTATTGAACTGAGCGACATGTGGCGGTTAGTATATGCTGAAGTAGTCCCTGTGGTCATCTCTGCAAGTGGACTGATCATTGAAGAACTGATTTCATCGTCTGCAAGGCTTGGCTTTAAGAACTGACTCATGCAATCAATGCAAAAGGCTGACTACTGCACGCATAGTGAGGAAGTTTTTATTGATATAACTTCACGTTGAATCCTGACCGTACGAGTTTGCAAGCAAAGCAGGCACCTTGGTTCTCCAAAGGTCTTGTCTGCTGTAGGACAGCTCGCTAAGCGAGAGATTTGAAATATAATAATATATTTATTGCTAGCAAAGGGCATTACATATTATTTACATAAAAAGAGTTCTAGTACTTGGAAAAACGAAGCTCATGTTCAAGGACTTTCAAATGAAAGGTCTTACAAGTAGTCATAAATAAATTAATAATACTAAATTACATATCAGATCTTAGTGTTTGTTGTGTAAAAATACAAAACTAATAATACAAACAAGAAGAAAATTACAAAATAACTATTACGTGCGTCAGAGGAAATAAGTAAACTTATACGTGAACCATATAAATTATGATATGTCTTTTTAAATGAGGATTTTTTATTTTGAATTTAAATTGTTTGTAATTTGCAGTTGATAATTGAGGGTATTTTTCAATAATATTGTTATCTAGTCGTAGCCCAAAATTAGCATTATCGCTGTACCTAGTTGTAAGAACCTTTGGTTCTAAAAAATGAGGAGTCTGAGCTTCTTGTGTAGTATTTCTTCAGTAAAATCAATAGTATTTGTTAGTTGAATCATTGAGGTTATAATTGCATTCTCCTGACATTTAACGTTCAACGGCGGAGTTTACCGGACAAAGGGGCTCAGAGGGGCCCAGAATTATAATTGTACCTACTCACGTTTTAGGCTGCGCACGCCTATTTATATAGTGTACCAGGAGAGTGTCTCTGCACTGGGCTGAGTAGGGGACTCCTATTAAACATTGCATTTATGTTGATAGTAAACATCGATTAAAAACAAGGGAAGAGGAAAACATTTTTAGCACCTGTGATGATGTTGTGAGTGCGGTATTTACATTTTCATTTGTTACAAGCTGCAGATCATGATACCAACACAATTTTTGTTGCAAAGAACTCTTACCATCAAGGTTCCACTGCGGAGAGATACGTCCTCCCTTCGCAAGGCAGGGATATATCAACAATTTCTAAAGCTCCTACGTATGATAATTTCCAGGCAGCACATTAGCAATGGTTACTTGGAACGTATATTAACAATTAATCATACAATACGAAAAATGTGTACTTAGTCTAAGGACGTTTTGGATCATAAGGTTTCCTCCATGTCTATTGAAATATGTTTGATGATATTTAATATCCTTAACTGAAGTTTTTGAACGCTTCTTTGCTGTACAAGTAACCATATAAAGGAATCTTGTACTATCAGACACATTGATTAATTGTTACCGTCCAAAGAATACCTCCAATCATTAAATACGCACCACACCAACACCAGATTTACACACCACCACCAACATAGAAAAAGATATTCAAATTGACTACTAATACAAATCATTCCATCAAATACGTTTTGCCATGTTGGCGAGTTCTCACAAATAGATCCTTCTCATTATTTTCTAACAAACTCTTTGTCCTACCGATTTCCTAAACGGTAATAGTAATAGTTAAAACATTACTTCGATGATGAAGCAATAATATTTACCTCCCTTTACTGTTATATCTTGATATATAATAAATACGATATACACTGATATATATTGTCAGAATAGTTTCTCCCATATCGTGTGTATTCACTACAGATAATGGTAGATTTGTATCTAGTGAAAATAAAACATTTAAACATCTATTCCCAAATGAAAAAAATCATATGTCTAACACAACATGAATTTTGTGCATTATACCCTCTGCTCGACCCCAACTTTCAGGGTTATAGTAGTTAGTATATTAGATCTAATTCCCCCTAAACTCCACTTCAAACGTTTCAGATAAAAACTGCACACAAAGACCAACTGTGCAATGTGTCTCGTTATATGGCAACTCTCGCACACACGTCATGGGATTTATTTATAGTTGTGATATGTCTGCAACCGTATGCTGCTAATTTCTGTACGAACAGTGGTTATATTTCTCTAACTCCCGGGCCTTTGAATCGACCCAAGGAAATTAAGCCCATGGGCTGTGCGCAGCGCTGCGCGGAGGAAGGGCAGGAAAGGGCGAAGGCGCGCGGACCTCGGCCATTGTCCGACGCGTCGGTAAACGAGCCAACAGTTGTTGAACTGCCTGCGGCTTCCCTGTCGTCGGCAGTCGCTACAATTAACTTCGCTAACTAAGGATTGTAAAGCAATGTACACCAGAGCACAGGGAACAGAGGTGTGCATTGCACTTTTGTGCGGAGGGGAACGAAAGCGCAAAATTAGCTCTACTCCTTACAGTGTTACTGATTGCGTTGAGTACAGACGGGCGGCTGGAAGCCATAATGAGAAATATGATATAAGAAACAATTTCGCAACACGTAACTGAAGTGATAGTTACACTGTGAAATAAACGGACTAAAAATCACGTCAACGATTGAAGAGTGTGAAGGATATGCAAATATATTCTAGAATGTAGAATAATAAATGTCTTTAATTTTTCAATGTTTAAATGTTTTTAATTTTTAAATAGACAAAAGTGTTTAAGAAGTTTACACACGAAAAGTGTCCAATGTTATCAATTGTGTTTAAATTCAGACATGCTATCTTACCGGCTTAATCAACTGAACTAACATCACAGCTCTCTTAAGTAAAATGAATTCAATTTCACTCTTGCGTAGGCATTGGCTCTAACAATAGCATTTCAGCGTGTGCAAGTTTTATCACATTACATTTCATTTTATGTAAAATTACTTCTGAAGTTTATGTTGTAAAAAGGATTTGAGGCAGTAAATGTGAATATAACCTACTTTATCAATAACTGCTTTACAAGAATGTGCTTAAAATAAATAAATTCATAAATAAATAAATAAATAAATAAATAAATAAATAAATAAATAAATAAATAAATAAATAAATGCAGTATGATATTTCCCCAATTGGTAGCAACCTTCCATTGAGGTAGGCGAAATATCTTTCACTACGTCTGACCAAACATTCCTGCATGGGGATTTGCATAATTAGCAGGTGCCAATATTACATATGTAACTTCGTTCTACGAAAAGTTTCCACTACATCTTCAGTAGCGAAAAGCGATAATCTTTGATCCTAGACATTTGTAACATATGTAATGTAAAAGAAATATATTTGTAGTATGATATACAATGCACAAATTCTATAAACAGTTATGAACGTACCTAACGGAACAGTAAATCAACCGTCCATGAGAAGTAATTGTGTTAATAAATAATGTATAGATACTTTAAAAATACCACTGATACATTTGCTGTTGCCTGAAATCCGTCTAATATCTGATTTGTTTGGGGTGGAGGACTATTAGCTGCTTTAATAAAGGCGGGAGTGTGTAAAATTTTAAAGGCAGACGCATTACCGAGGAAGCGTGAGTGTGAGTCGACAGATCGTTACACGCATATGCACAATTTCCCAATATTGACTTGCCACTCTCTCAATAAGGTGAATTTTCCAAATACAAAGTGTACTTTGTTAATTAGTATTTGCATCACAAACAAATAATTTATAACGAAGAAAAATATGAACAAACAAATGAAGCTAACACCTTATAATTAGTTAAAAATATTTGATTTACAGAAACGTTTTCATTATTTCAATATTGTAACTGATGAACTTACACATTTTACTCACTGTCAGTGAATACACCCATATACGTAAAATTAGTCATAGAAGACCTCAGAATTGAGAATACATGGTGTTTTCTCAACGAACCAAACAATGTATCAAGCTATTATTCCACGTTTTTCAGTGTAGTAAATGCATGTATACAGTCTTAAAATATTACATTAAGATATAATTTTTAATGTTCAATTAAGGAAAGAGAATTACGACAGAAAACATTATAAAAAATTAAATTAAAATCATTTGTCTCCTAAATATTTTGAAACATCCTGTGCAGCCATAGTTGAATGAATCTGTAACAGAATTAATTCTCATACAATGTAGGCTTTCACGGCCGGTTTCCATATCAAAATCAGTTGTTTCCGGGCTTGAAGGCCGTGGTCCAACGGAGACTTGTCCAAACGTTTCGCCTGCAACTGTGGCAGGCATCATCCGTGGCGTTGCTGGCGGGGGCGAGGTATCCTTGTTGGCAGCACCGCGTTGACTGACGCTCCCGCTGCTCTGGGACCTGTATTCTTAGTGAAAGGCGAGGTTCGCGCGCTCGCGTCTGATTGGGTCGCGCCACGGGTTCTCGCACCTGATTGGGCACGTCAGCGGTACAGGTTAGCTGCCGAGTTTTGGTCTTACGGAGTGCCGGGTCCATGTACTGTTTAATTTTTCTCCTTCTTTTCTGTTAAAATTGTTCTTATGTTTGTAAATCTCGTTGGCTTCCATTTGGAGTCTCTTGTAGTAGTGTGTGGTGGTGGAGGAGAGAATATCCGTCGCTTCAGAGCGCATGTCGTGTCAGCGTCCCGACAGCGTGTGATCGGCGACTGCTGACTTGTCAGTATGTCCTAGGCGGCAGTTCCTTTTGTGTTCTTTTATCATAGTATTAAAGCTTCTCCCTGTAGTACCTATGTATACGGAACCGCAAGAGCAAGGAATTCTGTATACTCCAGTTAAACACATACGATCCTGGGGATCTTTGACCGAACGTAAAATGTTACGGAGTTGTTGGGTGGGTTTAAAGACAGTTTTCACCCTGTGTCTTGTTAACAGTCTTCCTATGCGGTGCGTTACCCTCTTCACATAGGGCAGGAAGACTGTACCGAGTAGAGTATCTTCTATGTGGTTTTGTTCATCTGTCTTCCTCTTCGGATGAAGAGCTCGTCTTACTTCGCTGGGCTTGTACCCGTTGGCTTGTAAGGCCTTCTCGAGGTGTTGTAGTTCTTCGGGTAGGTGATCAGGTTCGCAAATGCGTTTAGCACAGTCGTAAAGGGTTTTGATCATAGCGCGTTATTGCCTGGGATGATGATTTGAGTTTTTGTGTAAATAACGTATCCGTGTGCGTAGGTTTCCGGTAAACTTTATGTCCAAGGGAGCCATCTGGATTCCTGTTGACCAAAACATCTAAGAACGCGAGTTGTTTGTCTTTTTCACTCTCCATGGTAAATCGAATTCTTGAGTGGATATTATTGAGATGATCCAAAAAATCTGATAACAAGTGTTCACCGTGACTCCAAACCACGAAAGTATCATAAACATATCGAAACCAGTGTGTCGGTTTCATACGAGAACAATTTAATGCAGAGTCTTCGAAATACTTAGAATTAATTCTGATTCACAAAAATTGTTTACCTGTCTCTAACGAGCCAAACATTTTATAAAATTTCTCTTTGATCGTACGCATAATATTAAAAAATATCAAAAATATTATTAAAATGACTAAAAGCGATGTATCCTCCTCTCTTTGTGGACAAATCAGGAGGGATATGTGATATCTTCATGGGGAATTCTGGAGTTCTATAGAACATTCACATTGTGAAGTAGAAAGACGAAATATATTCGTTGACTGAAGTCTTTTCAACATTCGTAGCCTTGCAACCATGAGGGAGAGAGTGAGAGACAAATCTTTGCGACGCAATTTTACTTATGATATACTTAAATTTAATTCGTATGTACATTATACTAATGAATATTCCTCTCTTGAGTAACTAAGCATTGTGTTTATATACCCGTTACATACAGTTACCATCATACATCCTTTATCTATAACGATTTCATGTACAGTTTTAACCAGTTACAATATTTACTACTTACTATCTAATCACGATCTCTTGGTATTTGTATTAATTTTAATGTGTTAACATTAACCTTTAGATTAATAAGCAATGTAAAAATTTCATAACTGTTTTCAAATATAATGATGATGATGATGAAGATGACGTTGGCGACAACGACAACTATTATGACGATGATTACGACGACGATGAAAATGATGAGGTCGATGGAGATGATAAAGATTATAATGAGTCTTATTATTATTATTATTATTATTATTATTATTATTATTATTATTATTATTATTATTATACCTGTACATCACGACTAAGATGTTATGGGTGGGCTGAATATAAAATGTACTCCAGGTTGCAACCAGCTACGTAAGGAGCGGATCTAGGGACTGTCGGTGCCTCTACAATACTTTGCGCAAAATGTGGGCTGTTCCAAATAAAGCAATTTCTTGCCCTTACCACTCTTTTGACTGAGCTTGAAGTTTAGCCATGTTCCAATACAAATTTTGCGGAACAAATCCCAGAGCTCCGATGACTATCGGCCTCTGGTTTTACGCCCCACATTCGGAGGTAGTCGATTTCCAAAGACTTGTATTTAAGACGTTTCTCTGCCTCCTTCGTTTAGACTTTTTGTTTGCAAGGCACAGCAACATCTACAAGTATAAACGAATTTTCTCCAAATTACAATATCCGGTTTGTTTGTTGCTGTCGTGCGATACGTCTGAATGTGTTGGTCGTACAATATTGTATGGAGTTCAACAGATGTTACCGGTTTTGGTGAGTGTTCGTACCACTTGGGGTATGTGTTTGGAGCTTCGAGGGCGAAACATATCTGCCAGAGGAGATAATTACACACCCTGACGTGTCCTTTGAAGTATTCTTGAAGAAAATTTTGAGAACCGCTTTATTATAATATCGTATTCACAATGCCTGACACTGAGGAGCTATTAGATCTGATTCTGATTCTGCCTTCATTCTTCCCCTTTTAATCAACATAAATGATTGATCTTTATTAATATGCATCATGACCAAGATATTGCCATTAACTGATTTGTCTCTCCACGATTTCTTTAACATCTTTTGTGCATCAAATATCATGTTTAGTAGCATCAGAAGTTCAGTGACTGCTATTCTGCGTGTCTTGCATAGTTTTCTTTGCAATGTCTCTTGCTATACAAACAATGCCTCTGTTTCTTCTGTCAGATTTCATGATCTGCCTCATTAGAGGGTCATTTTGATGACAGTCTACATACTTTCCCATCCCGACTATTGCATTGTACCAGGAGGGTTCAATTGGTCTCAGGCACCTTCCTCCTTCCTTACGTGACACTTCCATGTACTTCAGCTCGAGGGTGGGCGACTTGATGCATTATTTGTAGTTTTTCGATCCTTGATTCGAATTTCTTGCTCAGTCGAGTCCGCGAGTCCGAAACTGAGGGCTCAACTACCGCCAAACTACCAATTGCAGATATTTTGTTCATAGAGTTCCGGGTGCACTGCAGGATGAGCCTCATTTTTCTGTAATACTCCATACGAATTCTCTCTTTTATTGTGTCGTTTGAGATGGTGTGATATTCTTCAATGCCCAGATATTTTACTGCCAATAGGTTTTACCAAGAAGTGTTACTTGTAAAGATCTAACTTCATGCAGATGTCATTGCTAAAGTCATTCACGACAAACAGCATTAGGAAGAGAATCGCTTCACTATTAGGAGACACTTTAAGATCATCCATGTAAACATGAGATTGTGGTCTTTCATCACAATGAAGCTTGTAACCACAGTCAGTTGACGACAACTGTCTCGATAAAGGGATCAAACTAATACAAAACAGCAGAGGGAATAGCGAATCTCCTTGAAAAAATATCACTGTTGATTTGAATACTTCTTGTTTCTATTGCTTCCTTTCCGCTGTATGTTAGTAAGCTGGTACTTCACGACTTCATATTAGCCTTATAAAACTCAATAAGTCTAGGATGAAATCGATAGATCTCCATGGTTTTCCAAATACAATCGTGTGGTACACTGTCAAAGGCCTTTTGGTTAGCAATCCAAGCCATGCTTAAATTACACTTTCTTTCTTTACATCATTCAAGATGACTTTTAGTAGCTAGATTTCCTTGCAGCCATAAGAACCTTTACAACACCATTTTTGTTCACCTGGCAACAGATGGTTCTTCTCTTGGTGTCTGGATATTTTGTCAACTATGGCTGCAGCTTTGTACAGTACTGGCAGACAAGTGATGGCTTTTACTTCTTCGCCAAAGAGCTGTCTCCCGCTTTGGGTAGCAAATATGTGATGCCAAATGTGAGTCATTTCGGGAGTTCCTTTGAGTTGTCTAAAATTGTATTAAAATTATTCGTTTTTTAACATTTAATATTTTTCGTTGAACTTTAGAGGTGTGCGTTGATTTGGAAGATGCCTCGACTGAGAGTGATATTTCACTCCGTTTCATAATTCGTTTCATCCATGGTTGTACAGGGATGTTACAGGGTGTACAGGGCTGTACGCTTTGCTTTCGGCCGTCGGTGTCCTTGGGTGGCCCCAAAATTATCTGAGATACCAGATATCCAGTTGCATACACAAAGTGATTGATTTCAGTAATACCTAGATCTCTACTTGGGGTCTGTACCACCTCATTTAAGACAAAGTTCGCTGTCTCTATCACACTCCGAGCTTTGGCATTTTCGTATATTCTCCTCAACGGTGCACAAGATTTGAAAGGAAGAAGACGAACTCATTCTGTCTCCAAGGAGAATTAGCATCATGTCCTTATTGCGTGATTCATTTCCAGAAGAATTTTCACCACTGACAATGTTTGGTGATTGTTTCCTTACAAAGAGATGAACCTTCAAAAGGACCACCGTTTTCCAAGTTCTACATGTTCGTCATGTGGGTAGTTCGATCGAAGAACATACTCCGCATTTCTCTAAATTGCAGCAAGTTGTTCTGCTGTGAATTTTCCACTGCCGAGTATGTAACGTCATTGACTGGCAAGCTTCTTTGAATATAGTGTAGGGCTCATACGTGGATTCCGCTCTCTTCATTCCTTGAAAACATCTATTTCCGAGCCCCCATTTTTCGCTTTTGCATAGTAAAAGCACTATATCACCTCCTTCAATTCATTTCGTGTTTATCTCTGACGATGGCTTCAAGCTTCTGCCGACTCCGGCCAACTCCTCAACTCCTCTGCAACATCCATGGGATAGCCAGACATTGGTAGAACAAGGCACGTTAAGCTTCATTACTTTTATGGACCCCCCCCCCCCCGCAGGCCCCAGCAAGGGGCCTCCGATCGCCAGTCGGCCTGACTCAACCCTATGGGATTTTCACTGACTGCGGAAGGCAGCCCCCTTCGCTGGCTGATGCAAGGCTCGGGCATCCGCTCTAATCAGTGGTCTGGTGTGCCAATCCAGTTTCTCTCCTGTACTCTCGATGGGCCGATAACAGCAAGTCCAGAGGTTCAGTACCCCTTATGTGATTCTGATGTGAAAGAAACTCTTAGAATAAAAATATAATGTAAAACTACTGTTGCTCAAAATTTTTGTTACTGTTAGTATTTAATCTTATATGGATGACACTGTGCATTAAAAATTTGCCAACGATGTCATAATAGTGGAAGAAGAGGCAATAACCGAATTAAAAAGTCTAAGACATGTTACTATTATGCCTAAAAATTAATTTCTGAGTATAATGAATTTTGTTACGTTTGCTAATGGTTTCTAAGGTGAATGAATACAGGTGAATGAAAGAAAGAGTTTTAAGAACCTGAGCGATAACTAAGTATGACGCTGTAGTTTAAAAATATTGCATTTTTCTCTTCGTGACTTTGTTCTCAAGTCTCTATCAATAATTCAATTTGACTCAACTAATAATGAAATGAGGTGTAGAACTGTGAAGAAGCCAGCAAATAAAATTAAATAAACTACTGTATGAACTTCGCAGCGGATGTAACTTTATTTAATTTCAATTGATTTATTATCAACTATATTTGCAAAATTAATTATTTAATATGTGTATTTGCCGCTACGGTATTAGATTTACACTTTATTCGTGGAAATTAATACATAGTTAAATTCACGCTGTATTAGAACGACAAATGAGGCTTCACTAAAAATAGCCTACTATCTTTTTTCATTATTGAAACAGTGAGTAATAGCTGTAGTCAAAGAAAAATACTGATATCTATTGAGCTCGGATTACATGCTTACGTAGCCTGCGGGGATACAACTTTCGGAGAACTCGTTTATTTCCTAATTTTTCCCACTTACCTCCTTGGCAGGCGATTTCGATCTTTTGCCTTCTGGGAATACCGCTGTTTGAAAAACGACTTTGTCGCGGGGAGAGAGAGAGAGAATGGGGGAGAGAGAGGGGGAGAGGGAGAGAGAGAGAGATACAGTACTGAGGACCTGGTAGAAGTTGAAAGTGGAATGAATCTGTAGCTTTGTAGCTTTCACTTTATCGATCGTCTCTCCCCTTCTAAATCCGGACATGTTCCTTCTCTTTAGATCTACAAAATGGTGCCGAAGGCTAAGAGGTATATGTAATGAACGTAGCACACAACTCAAGAACACATTAATATTTACTAAAAAACATTATTTGAATATCGTAATAACAGGAATTCATTGATACGCGAAGAGGAAAAGTAGCAAAGACGAATTGAATTGCAAAGTGTATTTTTGCCTATTAGCTTAACATCATTGTTGTCCGTGTGGAACAAAGACGCAAATGACGTCGCGTAGGATTGCAGGAAATAACAACCATCTTCACAGTCAAAGATCCCATTGATTTTCTTTCTGTATAAGTAGTTCCCAGCAGTCAGACAATATACCTTACATGCCAGTAAAGCAGGGAAATTATGATAGCGAATAAGTTGTCCTTGGAAAGAAAAGGGTAGAAAGTCTCTGAAACCGACTGACGGGCGACAGCCTATCGACCTGGCGACCTCCTGAAAACCGAGAAAGTCCGTGAGGGTTTGACGGGCATAATTAACGCTTGATGTTCCCAGAACACATACTTTCTCGTATTATTTTTAAGTATATATATATAT
>BOPP01000043.1:3131012-3141839 GCA_017312745.1 Gryllus bimaculatus
AAGAGAGAGATTTATATATTTATTTTTTTATATTTTTCTTAACAAATATCAAATTGTCATCCATACGTCATTACATATCTGTCATTATACGTCAATTACATAGCTGTCATTTGCGTTTTGTTATTCCAAGTCTGATTCTTTTTTTTTATACCATGTTTTATAGTGACTGACGTTTCATGTCAAGTCACACGGGAATGCTGTCGAACGGATAAAAAGTATCCTATGTCCTTCTCCTGGCTCTAAACTACCTCCCTGCCAATTTTCAGCTAAATCCGGTTCAGCCGTTCTTGAGTTATAAGTGGAGTAACTAACACGACTTTCTTTTATATATATAGATTAGGGTCAGGAACTTGGAGTGGTTTACCAAAATGGTTTTTGGATAGCTTGCATCTGACAAAATTGGCAAATCCGATTTTTTCTTAAAAATTATATTTTCGTTGAAATGTTGCTTACTATGATTATTTTAGGATTTGAGTGCACTTTTAGTAATAAACCATTCGTTTTTGCACATGAAACTTATATTTTTGAAACTTAGCAGTTTTCAATAGTGCTAATAAACTTTTACATATTGATTTGTTTTAGACACCTTATTTTGTAATTCATCGCGTATAAATTTTTTAAATGTTTCTAATTTACAGACTTAGTTTACCAATTCATTTTATTTATTGGTATTTTTTAAAATTTATTTGCGTCAAAAATAGTTAAAAACTGAGTGAGACGTGCTAAGGGGAAAAGTTAATTTGAAGTTACATTTAGATAGTGGTAGATATAAATTTAGATGATGGTAGGTATTAATGGGCTGTCAAATTAAGCTTTTTAAAATAACTGTAATTGGTAAAATTAAAAATAATATAAACAATATAATAAATATAGTATAATAAATATTACACGGATAAATATTACACCATTGACAAAGTTCTAAGAACAAGTTTCAAGTATAAAAATGATAGTATAATGATAGTGTAATTCATTATCACTAAAATTCTCAGATATTAAAACAAATCCTAGTAAGAAACATTCACAGTAATAATGACCACAATAAGTGTCACGCACGAAACACAAAATAATCAACCTTGAAGCCAAATGGAAGAGGGGTAGAACTGCGGAGCTGTTTCCGGAGCGGCAAAATTCCATAAGAAGTAATTTTGTCAGCAATAGCAGTCGCGGTTTCGTTTTCGTAACCTAGAATGATAATATTCTGCGCCGTTAAGTAGGGTAATTATGAACAGCGTTAAATACTGTACTCCTAGAATTCTTTTTTTTTCATTGTTAAAGGAACTTTAAGTTCCTGCCCCCAAAAGTTGCATTCTTGTTTGTGAATATTAATTAAAATATTTATATGTACCCGAAATTTCAATGCTTTATTTAATGACTATTCCTCTCGGTAGCGTTCGGCAATAGCACACAGAGAACAACATATCCAGAGAAAAAAGTGTAAGGTTTGGCTTGAGTTTTCCGTACTGCGCGTGTACGAAAAAGAAATGACACAAAAAAGAACACGGAAAGTTGAAAGGTCTCCGATGGTAGTTGGCACTGAAGTGTGTAAAATATTGCGAACGGCCTCCGGAGTGGAAGGAACGCGCGCGAAACACGGCCCTACAATTTATAATATCAACAATTTACTCCCCTGCACTGAGCACATAGGCGATCGAAGCCCGGGCAAGCCTGCACGCTGTCGTGGCGGCTCGCCCAACGCAGTCCCCGAAAGCGAACAAATTGGAGCCTTCGAGTACGAAAAATGGAGTTTTCATCGATTCGTTCTTTATTGCTTAATTACATCGTGAGTTGGAACAACAGGACAAGGGCCACTGAGCAAATTATGCTAGAGAGGCAATGAAAAATCTTCAGATCCCGTTGCATTCATTTAACTACGGACGGTGCCTGTGACCAGTTGTTTCACTTAATTTCGTACTACTACTGAGGTCCAAGTAATTATTGTTTTTTATATTTTTAATTGCTTGCGCATTTCCATTATCAAGAAAGTACGTTTGTCTCAAAGCGGCATTAAATATTGTTGTAATACGTACCATAACGTTTATGGGAAGGCGTTTTAATAAAAGAGTTGGTATTAGGTCATGTCCATTTGATAATTTCGGGGTTGCTAACGAAAGATACTTGATGATTTCTGATGGTGAAATAAATTTAGGGCATTCAGGAACTGTTATTTCAGGTCGTGTAATTACTTCTTTAATATGATTATCGTGGTGCCAATTTTGAGAAGGGTAAGAAGTTAAGGTTGATGCAAAATAATTATTCTACATATCGTATTCATCGGAAGGAGAAGATGCTTCTCTAGTTGAAGTAACAAGGGTGGGTAGATTGGCAAAAGACGTCGTGTTATGTTCCACTGTGTATGATCAGATGGGTTTGCCGTATAAGTTTGAAAATTAATCTTTTGCGCGTGGATAGAAGCCAAATCAGTGATTACGAAGATATCGTTTATAATCGATCAGTTTCTTCACTTCAGGATGCTGGACGCGAAGTGCGTATTGCTGGACGCGAAGTGCGTTGATGGGCTGTGGGGGTCATTAAGGTCCTAAGAGAACATCTAAAATAGTGCAAGTACGTGAGTCAATGGAGCTTCCGATTTCCTGCTTAGTTCGGAGTAATGGAAGTGGTAGGTAGATGTGTAACGAGCATCTGATAATATGGCCGGTTGACATTTCGTAAATGATAAGGCTGAGCGGGGCGACTTTCTTCTGGGGTTCTGACGAGTGAGAAAACTACGGGGCGATAATCGGATTGCAGGGCAATATGAATCTTGACTTGAATGTTACAACTGTTGTTGTTAGAAACTTCGAAATCTAGAATATCGTCTTGCACTGACGGGCAGTAGGGATAGTAGCTGGGTGAATGCGCTGCCAGATTTAATCTTTATGTGTCAGCTAGCAACAGATTACCAGCAGGTGAGTTTAGTCTACTTCCCCAAGCAACAGCAAAACTCGCTTGAGGGCAAAACGCTCGTCCGCCGGTGCAGGGGAGTGTCGCGAAAGGGTGGAGTGTGAAATGACGTGCAGCGCCCGTGAAAGCGCGGGGGTGAGAGGGGAGGGAAGTGGTATTATCGCGTTGGGGGGGGGCAGAGAAGGTTGCGAGGGATCGAATAGGGATTGGCCGAAGCACGCCGCGGAGCGCACTGTCTGCGAAGCCGACGGGAGGGTGGGGAGCGGGGCGGGGAGGGCGGTGGGCGGGAGGGCGCGCCTGACGGACGGCGCCGGCGCTGGTGTCGCCGTCACCCTAAGCTCCCCATAAACTCCCTATTTTATCAACGGCTTTACTTCCCAGGTGAATCTGCTCTTTTTGTCTCGTCAGACTCTTGGTTTCCTCTCCGTTTGGGGATAACGTATTGGTGTTTGTCAACGCCAATGAGTCCAAATACAGAGGTGGGATTTACGGATTATATTGGAAGCTTGGGTGAAGGATTGTTTCCCACGATTGTTTTACAGGTTTGATTTTTAAGTAATTATTTCTTTCGCGGATTAGCAAACCAGTGTACATAAACAGTGTTCATAAATAAATGAAGTTGCGATTAATGAAAAATGACAGGTTAGAGTCTGAGATAAAGGATACTTTTGTGGATATTTTCTACAAGCATTTTAACATAAAATTCTGTGAACACAATAATTAAATGATTTTGCATTTTGTGGGTGATCGAGAGCATCCTCCAAAGGATATTCTACATTTATTTTTATTTATCATTATTTCTGACATGCGTATATCCTCAATGGCTTCATTTTCTTTCCAGATTTTCTAATGGGTCTCTTGTGGGTGCGTTTTAGCAAGTGAAATGACTTTCCTCACTTGTTCATTATTTTTTAATGCACTCTTGATTTAAACATATCTCCATGCTTTAAATATACTTAATTGATATACGCGGTATGCAGTCATAGACCTTTGTTATCACACTCTGTAGACATTTTATTGGCAACACTCTAAACAACACACTACACGCCGAATGTCACATTCTATAGTATATACACTATTTCTTGCCTTGATGCTTGGCTCATGGACAGCGTGTTAACGTTCCGTGGTGTGATCCTGAGTTCAATTTCTGCGCAATGCAAATTAGAACTATGGCTTTTTAATAAAATTTTCTCAGTTTTTGTAACTATGTGACGAAGGAAAATTTGATAGACGGAGTTTGCTAGTTACAATGATGGGAATACGTGATGTTCGCCGCATGGCTCTCTTACCCCAAGCGTGGAAATTGAACTAGGCTCAGGCGTGCGGGCACAGTTAGCTAGTGGGCAAAGTCGAACAATCGACCCAAATGCCAAATACATACATTTGCAATTCTGCGCATACATGTCCTTTCGTCAACCAGGGAGCACATGTGAGTAGAAGTGGTGCTCTCCAATTTGAACTGCACGTGCCTCAAGCCGTGTCGTGTCCATGTACTGTCAACGTTTGAATTGAACTACTTTCACCGAAATTCTAACACCCTCCATACCGCCCAGGTCCAATCCGTTGTACAATGTCCAGTGCGTATCAGCTGCTTGACCTCTGAACACTTCCACGTGCTTTTACATACTAAAGAGAAAGTCTCAAAACGAATTGGTGAAAACGAGAAAAATTGAAAATGGATTTCCGTCAAAAAGCGAAATTTTTGGATAAAAAGGTGCTTTAACAGCTACTTTTCACTATACAATTCAAAGATTAGGATTATCAATCAGAATATACGCATATTTCTGTGAACGTTGTTAAACGACATAATGAAATACGTTCACGAGAGCGTTAGATCAACAGCATCACAGTATGTCAGAATCAGCAACTAAATTTTATGCTTTGTTTCGTATTCCAACGTAATGCAGACGCTACCTGAGCTCACTCTGCCTTTTCGAAGGACGAAAATTGCTCTATGTCCCAATTGACGTTTGTAGCACATAGCCGAACTCCGGCTAACGTTCACCAAAAGTAAATGCTCCTAAGCGGATTCCATTTTCGTTCAGCCAGAGAAAGACGTAGGTAACGGTTAAATGACCGTTAAGACGGTTAAGACCGTTGTTGCATTGGTCTCTGGTGGAGAATGTGGGATCCATCTGCCCGTCTGTGAACAACGCTCGAGCATATTTTCTCCATTCAGCCTATTTTCTCCAATTTGATTTCCACAATAGATCTGACTCATGTCGCGGCCATTAGAATTTGAAACCGATATTTTAATTTTGAGAGGGACTTTACATGAAACTTCTGGGATATTTCCAAAATTTTCGAAACAATCGGCTCCATCGCTTTTCATGAAAGGTTGCGATTGGATAGAGCGAAGGACGTTTAAGAGAATGATACTTGGCTCATTTTCGTTGAAAACTCTAATTTTTCGAAAATTGCAAAAGTTAAAAAGTTTTTGGCGTCTTAATACAACTACAATAGTGAAGATATTTTCCCCCTGAATTAAATCTGTTCCTTAAAGATATATTTTGGAATAAGGTCGCCTACAATTTTTCGGAAATTTGAGTACTTTTCTCGTTCTCAAATTGTCTCGTTTCTTAAACTGATCAGAAAATTCCAGGCGAGGCGTACGTACTGTTTTAGTTCCACTAGTTTTTTTCTTGATACTAAGAATGTTCACCACATCAACTTAACAACCAAACTCACTTCTAGATGTTATAGAAGAGGGAAAAAAAGCGTCAGGAAAGTCTGTTGTCTCACGAAACGTTTCTCAGCACACTAACGTAAGAACTATTTGTTCAAATAATTGACTGGAAGAGAGTGATGTGTTTTTGTTCACTTGAAATGACTTATCATTTCAAGATTGTGCATATTTATTGCCATCCATATTACAAAAGAACCACAAGATCTAACCTCCCCAAATATGTATTAGAAAGTCCAGAAAGATCTCATGCCTTAAATTAAGTCCTAAATAACATATATACTATACATTGAGGGGCCTGGAAAACCGTTTTGCATTGTTAGAAAGCACTATTTCCGAGGTATGGGCAATCAACGTGTCAAGAAAGATGTGTTGCTGATTGTGTAGAAATGTGAAGACCGCACTTTTCAATTTATTACTATCTTAATTCGGATTCTTACGAAAACAAATTTTGTGGAATAAATACTGTAATGCTCTCGCTTTACGCAGGCTGAAGAACTGGGTTGGTTCCTTTAGTTTAAATCAACAAATTGTTTTCCAAAACGTGACACTATCCAATATAACAAAAAGTACATCCGTAAACGCAATTTTCCATGTACTTCGACCTAAGATAATGTTTCTTTACCTTTTTGGTCGCATACGAGACAAAAAGTCGTGTAAATGAAAGCGTATGCTGCCGCGGTGTAATTAATACACACCGGACGTGAGACAGCGCATCTTGAGCACAGTTGGGAGCGTGTATACTGTAGAAATAAAATTAGCAAATTGGTGCAAAAACAGCGTATTGGAGTGGCCAAAAAATGTGGTGTACCTTTAAGAAACGCACGACGCTAATAAGTAAATTTAAAAGTAATTAATTTTTAAAATGTTAAATACCATGAAAAGGTTAAAATAATCTATAAAAACGAATACACATCAGATACAAAAGATATACAGTATTAGTTTTTAATTTGAGAACCGGCAGAAAAGAATCTTATTGTCTGCTCTTATGATTTCTTTTTCATATTTTTAATAACGCTCTACGTGTAGAAATGTGATACGAGAGACGTCAATTAACATTTCAAGGGTTACATTCCAAAACGTTTTTTTAAATATTTACTTAATGACTCAGTTAGGAAGTTGAACAGTTATACATATTTACTACTCGTAATTCACATCCTAAAAAATTCATAAAGTAAAATATCCACAGACGTGAATGTTTGTCCTGTGATTAATGCAGTGCGATTGGATTTGATAGTTAAAACACTTAAAAGTAATCATATGAACGAATGAAATCATGTTAATCAGAAACATATTTTTCGTCGTTTTTCTTTATAGATGCTTAATAACATTTGATTTTTTTCCCGTTTGGGGATCCATACTTTAGAGCAGGATTCTGTCGACCACGGTGATAGTAATACGTAAATGAAACCACTGGTCGTTCCTACGAATTTCATTCTAATGTATTCGAATGTTCCTATTATGTGAAACAATTGAATTAATACAAAATTATACTCAAGGGCACAATGTTAACACAGGAGACTCGGTGGAATAGTGCCACTCATAACGCATAACCAACGTTTGTTAGCTTGGCATTGCAATACTCCACACTTGCTTTCCATTTTTATGGTGTTTTTTTCTTTTTATGATTATTATAATTTTCATTTGCAACATCCTCTGTTCGTAACCTGACCGTCGCTTCTCTGGATTTAGGTGTTGCTCAAGGATCTAGTAAACCCAGAGATGCTCACGCACGATGGCAGAGGGGTCCATCCGCGCGGTTCCTTGGAGAGCTCAACTCGTATCGAGTCCTAAGCTGCTCAGTCGTCTCGTGCGAACCCCGAAAACTAAGACCTTTCGCCTTCAGTCCTTTCTACTCGCACGCTATCTGAAGATCTTCAATCTTTATTATTTTTGTTTCCTTCTCACTCCCACCGAACACTCCAGGCGCGGTCTCGTTCACATGTGTTTCTTCTTCGTTTCCACGATTTTGAAATATGTAATACAAGCATCCAAACGAAAATACTTCGGGATTTTGAAACAGCTGAACAATTCTTAGGGGATTTTTCGACCAACTTGACTAGTTTGTCATTTCCAAACGAACTCTTTACACGCACGCTGTTCGTTAAGCTCAAATTCTATGCTGGCGCTGTGGTTCCTCAGTTTCGTGTTGTTCGAAGTGAGTGTGCCTTATCGTCGAACAGGCAATATTAAGCAATTGAATCACAGGGTGCAGTATCCTCTCATAAGTATTCACTGTGATTTTTCAGAAAGAAAATTAAAATTACACAGCATCCGCAGTTACAATTAAACATTCATTACAATCTATTGAACTGGTTGGGAAATACATGTACACCTGCAGACTTCCAATAATACTTAGCACTGAAATGTATAATAATAACTGAGTCGAACATGATTTTTTGCTTCAAGCCGATACAATTCCTGTAACAGACTACAATATATTTCAAAACTTAAACTTGGGGTTTGAACCTCAGAAATGTGTTTGAAAAACAGATGTATCGTAAACATGGGCTACTTGGACCTAATATTCCAATACTTTTGTAGTTTTTCCTTTTCCAATTCTTGGAAAAACTAAAAAAAAAGTTTATAATTTTTTCTATAGATCCACAGGTTTATTGTGAACTGTTCGAGAGTAGTTTGATGAGATATATTGAAATAGGTCATAATACCTATAGGATATTCTGTATATAATATAAACAGTATGTCCACAAAATATAAGAGGTAGTAAGGAAATATATGTAGAAATATGAACAGAAATGAGATGGTAGGAACGTAAGGCTTCAGTAAACCCCAAGAAAAACGAGTTCGTACATATATTTAAAATATTAGAAAAAATATTTTCATAAATTATATGTAATAAAATAGACATTGTAATGGCAGACAAGAGAACTCAGATAGCGTAGTTACAGAGGACAAACTAGCATCGGATTCAGGCAGACACAATGAGAACAGGTGAACAACAACAACAAAAACAAAAACAAATTGAATTGTTAAATAAAAATATTTCATCTGATTTTCTCGATTTGGTAGGAGTAGGACGTATTGCCCTGGCCGTATAATCAGAAAGCAAGTCAAGTGGGACGCGGACGATTGAAAATCGCGTGCAGATAATGACAGTGCGTGGAATGACAGTTCAAGAATGGGTGGAAGGACGACTATTAAGTGCCGCGATGGGGTATCGAACTGATAGACCCAAGTCGGCGAGTTCCAACCCGTTCAAAGCCGTGGATTTTTAAGGGCAAAAAAAATCCTTCGTTTGCCTTCCTTCGGAGGGGAAGTGAAGCCGGCTGCCCCATGTTAGTAGATTTACTTGCATGTAAAAGATCCTCAAGCCGAAATGACGCCTCTGAGCTAAATTCAAAATCGCGTGTTTCGTCGCCCAAGAAATACCTTTCCGTCAGTGAGTAAAATGAGCGTAGCGAAATTTGCGTGGTCAGACGGAAGAGCGGGCCTGATGGCCCGAGTCTCGCCACGTAAATAAAGCTTCAATTCAATTAATGGATACAATATTCCACTCATCACGAAGAGAGCAGTATTTCATCACCAGTAAAGTTTGGTTATTAAGAATACAAAGACTTTGCAGCTAGTAAATGTTCAAGGGCAATAATGTCCTGGTAAGTAAGATAAATTAAGGGAGAAAGATTTCAAAAAATAATTATTACACAGTTTCGATGGCCATCATTTAGTAGAAATAATAAATTTAAATAAAAATAATTTTTTAATGAAATTTATCAGAAAAAAGAGATTTTAAACTAACTAAATAAATAATAGTAGACATCATATTGGTGGAATATTAAATCAGTAAAGAAAGTGTCATTGTTTCAAAATTAGTGAACCAGCAAAATTAGTAAATTCCGAACATAAATAGAGGTATTCACCAGCCGGATTCTAGTATGAGCAATTTATTTATAGCCCACGAGAAAGAACCAGACGAAGCTCTCAAATTGCAAGTATAACAGCCCTCAAAGGTACAACCAAAAATCGAGCCAGCCAAACAAATTAATTACACAGAAGTAAAAATGAATTGAGAGGGAGTAGTGGGAATCGTCGCAAACACAAATCGCAATTTTGCCAATCGCCGTCGTGTGATCCCGGGTTCGTTTCCCGGTCGAAGTATAAATAGAGTTGCAGCTTTTCTTTCAAAGTTCAGGCGGGCGCAGTGTGCGAGTTGCGGTGAAGGGAATATATCAAATTCGCCAAATGACTCTTACTCCTCATGTGTGGACATTGAACCATGTAGGGGGAACACCGTTAGCTAGTTGGCAAAGTCGGACAGTCGACCCAAAATGCCAAATACATTCATATTATTACTTGCTTCCAACATACTTTATGTTGTTCCTGTGGTTCAGTTAGTAAGAAATGTATGTTTTTTCTTTTTCTCCTCATTTTTCTGACTAAATACATAATTTTTGTATTGATGGAATTAATGTGGCATACAATGTTCTGCGTATGGTTGAATAATGTTCATTGTTACCTCAGTTTCGTGATAAAATTAATTCTACTGAAACTGAGTAAGTTTATCTCTTAATCATTACCGGATCTGATTCATCATATTGGATTAACAATTATTGACGAGTGTTTACGTGTATAGTTTCTTTTCTAAATAGAAATTGATGAAGAATATTTTACTTCTACTAATTCGGATATTCTTTCATAAAATTCACGGCGTAATACGTGTGGTCCAATTGTTCCATTGAGCCACTGCTTTGCTTCAGGATATAATAGTAGTTTCACTGCACGTATGTGCATTGAACTTTCTGGGCTGTCAATGGGAACATAGTTATTTTGTAAACACTCCCATAAAAATGTCTTTCATTTTCTCATAGTATTGAGTAACTTCCTAGATGTGTAGCACGATTATGAATAAAATCTAAGTTGTGAAGATTAATTGTCAATGCAAATATTTTGTATTACACGAAGCGAAAAAGGAGACCAATATGCCTTTTTATGAGAAAATTATTTATAGCTACCTTAAGCCATATGTATACATCTTATCATAGAATAAGAGCGTCAGTAGGGTTTATGTAGCTTAAAAAACCTGCAGAGCTCACAAATTATACTGATTTGAAAATATTCTCCGACGTGAAATAAATCAAAAATAGAAGGTCTAAATAAATGTAATATTTGACCTGATCTTTTGTTCACGTACATCGAGAACATGGCGCACTGCACGGCGGCCGGGGCCGACCAACACTGATAATAATGTTAACGAAGGGACGCGCGGTGGCCTGCCCAGCGTGTAA
>BOPP01000043.1:3141849-3170043 GCA_017312745.1 Gryllus bimaculatus
ACGAGGAGACGAAATTTGTTGTTTTGTACGAAATTCTTACAATTTTTCAATGAGAAATGGTTAACGACTGTCTTGCTTGATATTTTTTAAACTTTTATATGAAGGTCCTTTGATTTTGTAGGCAGACATTCACTAATAGTTTTTATTAAAACTTGGTCTAAAATTGTATAAATTTAATAAAAATGTATTATGTGAGTGTCTGCCTAAACAATTAAACGACCTTCAAACCAAATTTTAAAAAAGAACGAAATTTGGTACGTCTCTGAAAATAGAACAACTTTGCTTGCGAAATTAAGAAAGCGAATTTTGTTTTTTGTCCTTTTACAGGGGGGAACGAAACACGAGTTCCTCCTTCAAACTCATCGCATCGCATCTCGTCCAGATATCGCATCTTTTGTACATTGATTTTTATAATCTCCGGACCAATCATTCGTTTCTTTGTGCTCCATTTCTTCTATTTTACTGGCGTATTATTTCGCAGCTCGCTTGTTCTTTACCTTGTTTCTTCGTCCATCTCATTTATTCTTCTTCGGTCTCGTATATAAATCCTATACTGTTCTGCCTTTTTGAAAATTTCTCATGCTAGCAACTTTGATCGGTTATGCAATTACCAATTCAACAACTGTAGGCATGTACAGAAAAAGCACCTTAAGAACTAATCGAACGGGTACATCACAAGCACTTAACTGACACGACTTGTACTTTCTTCTTTCGAACAGCATGAGGGCCTCCGACAAGCTCTGTAATGATCGGTGACGTCTTTTTCAATTTCACAATTTACTTTCCTATAGGGCGTAAGGTACTCTAGCAACGCGCTGAAAATCGTTTTGAACTCTAGCTTTACGGGATCCTAACGTTTAATTTTACATGATTCTTCACTGCACAAGAGCAAGATATTGCAAATGTGATATAAGCTTCCTATTTCCATCATGACATCTGGGGAACTTCAGCCCATTTTAAGCCTTCTAAAATGGCCACCATCCGAAGATTCAACCCATTTCTATTCGGCTCGTAATCTTGCAAAACTCAACACCTTCCGGGTTATTTAAATTCTGGAATGTCCCAAAAGATAAGTGCAAGCCGTAACCCTAAAAGCAATGTTACTTTCAAGGGTATTTTTCCAAACTCATTACCATTCACATGTTTAAAACATAATTATAGCATAGTGGTAAACAATAGAAAAATGCAATAATACATTATTGACATACGATTGCACATTCCGATTGATGTACAGACAACCCATACTTAACTGAAGATATTCGTCAGGTGTCTGTAGCAACAATTCAGAACAAACAAATCACGTACATGTACAACAATGTCCAACACGTTTCCAGAATGCATTAATCAATTTATATATATATATATATATATATATATATATATATATATATATACATATATAGAATTTTAGAGACCGGCTGCTCTGATCGGTAGATTTCCGAGGTTTCTACGAACAACACCAGGCGAATGCCGGAGCAGTACCCTACCAAACGGGCTACGAACCGCGCGCAATCTTTCCTTCTTCTTCCTTGTCCTATCGTCTCCTCTTACACACACTCGCACAGGCACTAATACGCACTACGTAAGCACACATGCCGGGAGACCGGTCGGGAGCTTAGGGCTTGTCTCGGCTGGGATATACCTGGGTGGGGGAAAAACTTCGACGGTAGGTCAGCGTCGGATCACCGCCACTTCCCGAACAAAAGCAAGCACTACACGTACGGGACTAACAACAAGGAATAGTTGACGTGCCCGCGATCACTAAAAACAATCAAACATTGCCCTATAGAACGCCACAAACGTTCTTTATTTCAGGATATACCTAAATTTATCGTTTTAATATGCAAAAATATTGTTCTTTTCTACTGGTTTCGTGTGGGAAGAATCTTCAAAGTTTGTTTCCGCACCTCCCACCTGCGAGGCACCGCCTAATTCGGGATTTGCTTTAAGTTGCCGAGTGGACTCCCGACATGTGTGGTAGTGTAATGCATGTAAGGAAAGGTCAAGGAAGAGGAAAGAAAGATCGCACGTGGTCCATCGCCTAACTGCTCTGGTATTCTCAGCACTACCGATCAGAGCCGGCCGATAGAATACTCCTCCGTCCAGCGTATGGTCTATACTAGGAAATGAACTAAATACCAACAAAAAAAATTGATAGAACGAAATAAATTGTATAGATTTGCGAGGACGGGCTGTTGAGTAAATAGAGAATTATAGAAGAAAGATTATGTGGTGATCAATAACACGTACAAAAGAGAATCCCTCTGGGGTGTTTGTAGAGAATTTAGAGTTTGAAACGATAAATACTATACTACTGCATCAATTATTTTGAGTCTATTTTTGTTCCAGTGTTTATTTCCACTTCCCCCAACTTCGAAGCAGAAACCACGGTTAACGAGCCATCGAGATGCTGGTTGCCAGGGGTCTCGTTAGAGCGGCGAACCGCACTACCTGGCGGCGGCTGGCGCGACCGCGCAGCCAGGGCCTTCCGCGTTCTTCTGCCAGTACCGCTCGGAGCGCTGCGCTCTAGGTAACCCAAGTGGCGCCCGTCAGCACGTCCGATGCCCTCATTGCGCGAAGTTGCTTACGTTAATAAAGAACGACGCCCGCCCAACGAGGTGATGCACGCTTTTGCTTCCCTCACTTCCCTAAAATGTTCACCTCGAGAAATAGGAAATTACTTTTACTTATTATTTCACATTAAAATCAAAACAATAAAACATTTTTAATTAATACGCAATATTGCAAATATATTTTCATTCCTTTGTAATTTGATCTCAAAGCAAAACTTAGAAAAATCAAAATATCCAGATAAACAATTTGTTTTGGGAGCAGTAGGTGTCAAAATAATCGCTCACTCTCTGAATGGAGTCTGAGTATTTCGTTTTAGTTACCTGAGCAATCCACGGTACTTTCGCCCCTGAAGGGGACCAGTGGTCTTGTCCTTGTCTCGGCCGTTCCACTACATCGCCATACTCTATTTATTTAGTAAAAAAACGGTTAAAAACTGTGTCTGACGAGCTATGGGGAGAAGTTATCTAGAAGTTAGAGAAGAACTATATCAGTAGTATTTCTGATTTTCTCTCAAAATTTAAGTAACGCTTCTAAAATTCGTCAATTTTTTTTATTTTTCACGTTTGCATAGTGAGTTCATCATCGTTATTTTATTTTGCTAACAAAGGTACTGTTCCGTTTGCCGAGATTGTTAAGGCAGTAGTGCCGTAGCAATCTCGAACCGAAGGAACTTGGGTTCAGTTTTTGTAAAATAGATTATATTATTTTTGTAAAATATATTATATTATTCGTTATCTTTTACGGTTTGTATTTTTGCATACGAAAAACTCTGCAGTTTCATTGAAAAGTCAATCTTGTCAATACCTCTGTATTTTCAAAAGTGACAAACCATAAAAAGAAATATATTATTTTCCTCATACCCTAAATTATTTTGGAAATTCTGGCTGTGATACACTTCGGTAACGCACTTGGTACATCAGTTTTTTCACGTTGCAATTATGAACCCATGCTTTTATCATTATTGTGTACTGTTACAGCATTGTTATCTAGATTTACAGAGAGCGTAATGTGTATTACATTAGGATTAACGCCTTCGAAAATTAAACGAGAAAAGATAAAACGTTGAGCTCGACCATTAACAGTATATTTTATCAGTTTTTGTTTGGTGGGATTGGAGAGAATTGAAGAGTTAACGGTGGAAGTGACGTACCTCCATTCCCGGCTGAGTTCTACTTTTGCGCGCGGCCCGAGAGAGGGAAGACTTTTAAAGATGTGCAAAGGAGAGTTCTAAAAGATATTCACTAGAACGATAGAGAGGTATGGACATTTGTATGCAAGTGTCGGCCGCAAGAGCTGTAAAATTCTCGCAAGAAGAACTATATAGCTCATTCAAAAATTAAAAACATATCAATGTCATGTATGTCTAACCAGGATTGTTCAGTCACTTCTCCAGCATGCTGCCAAATATTGTGTTCATAAATGGCTAATTCCCTTACTATTCACAGCATCCGAAAACACAAACTAAGCGAATCCTGTCGGGAACGGCAAGTCCAAACGTGAATAACCTTCCTTCTGCAGAAATGTATTTCCTGGAGGTAGTCCATTATGATATAAACGCTTCACTTATCAAAATAGATCGGCCTGTTGTACGTCCTTTTTGCGGTCGGGTCATAGAACCTCGCGAATTACCAAGTTTCAATGAGAGCATCGAACCGACTACTGCCCGGAGTCGGGCGCATCGAATGACAAGTGCACGAGTCTCCTGCAACCGAAGCCGATGGTGGCGTGATGCGCCAGTAGTGAATGTTTGGCCAGTGTAAAACGCACGGTACGAGCTTGTAATAATCTGCCTCCCTCTCCTCTTGGCACGCTAGCGCCCGGCTGGCTCCGCGGGATTCATGTGCTATTGTGTTCTTGATATATTGAGTCGCCTTGGGTGAGGTCCAAGACCTCTCTGGGGGGATGGGAGGAGCGGCGCGGGCGGCGAGAGCAAGGCAGTTGGTGGCGCGGGTGCGTCCGGGTGAGGGCGGCGAGGAAACGGAAGCGGCGGGGCTGGCGAGTGGTGCAGGAGGCCGGACGAAAACGGGAGTTCAGGTTGGCGCGAGAGCCAGGTACCAGGGGATTTGGCGCAGGGACGAGGCGGGGGTGTGATTGGTTATTCGCTGTTGGGGCTGGTCGGTCAAGGGGCTGGGAGGGGAGGGCGCTGGAAGACGGGGCTGGCAGGGAAGGATGTGCGTCTGCGAGAAGACGGGATGGTGAGTGGAGGTTTGTCGAAAGGGCGAGGTTGGTGGAGGAGGGGGCGGAGGGTGATGAGGTGAGAAGAGGGTACTGCTTCGATGAGGCGACTGGCTGGCCGGGGGGGAGGGGCGGAAAGGGGCGGAAAGGGGCGTGAACAGGGCGAGAAGAAGGCACGGTGGCGATGGAGAGGGGAGGAAAAGAAGGAAATGACACGGGCTTGGCGAACGAGGTTGTTGAAGAGGAGACGCAGCGAGAACGCGGGGAGTGAGGGCGGCGAAAGGGCCGGGGGCGGGGCGGGGCGAAGACACAGGGAAGTCGACGCGATTCGCGCCGAGGTCACCACGGCACACGACCCGCCGAACTTCCCCTCCTCCGTCGAGGTTTAACCCCCTAACGGCTGCAGAGGCGCTGCCAAGGCCAGCGCCTGCGCTTTCTTAGGCCGCCGCGCCGGGTTGCGACTCGCACATAGATCTTGGCGCTCGTGGAAGTGCTGGAGGGGGGGTGTACCCGCGGCTGCTCAAGACTTCCGCCTTCCTTGGATGCATTAGTTGGCTAAAGACGCCTGCACAGCTCTGAGCGAGCATTCTCGCCTTCAGTTTAGGTTGTTCGCTTCCAAGCAGAAACTCTCGATTTTCAAAAGAGGAACGGGGTTCTCTTCCTTGAGCGGACGAGAAGGAAAATCTCAGTGAAGAGAGGAATGTGACCCAACGAATTTTTCTATCAACTAAGAAGCGTGTAATATACGGAATCACTTTCGAATCTTTGCAGTCGTAATATCTTGCATGATCAATGGGCAAATGGCATTTAACATTTTTGTGAAGGTAGTTTTTTTTTTGAATTATTATGCAAAAAATGTCTTTCAAAACTTAGCTTTCCATAAGCATTGAAGGAGGTTAGGGAAGCGAAATGGGAGCCCTTGATAAACGTTTCGTTAGGCAATAAATCCCAAGATTACTGTTACCATTATATTACCTTTAACGAAACGAATATATCGAACAACGTCTAGGATTGACGAAAAGGTTGACCTGAATATACTCTTTCGTTTCTTAGTTTTAAGAACTCGAATTTAATACCAATATATAATTTCAAATACATCCTTATATTTAAAACAAATATAATTAATGGTAAATTATCAATTCTTCTCAAAAAGAAATTTGATGTTATCAGTTTCGCTAACATAAATTACGAACAATTCCTTTGCTATTAAATGAACGTACTTTTGTCTCTTCAATATTTTATCTAAGGAATTATACTCCAACACAGAGTCAAATGTAAGTACCCTCATGTATCTTCTTTAAATTCTGAATGGTTGAAAACGTTATTTGGATATTTAATATGGGTGTGTTTACTTGAAAGACCATAAACATGTTTAGTTGTTTAATATAATTCAAAAGTCTTCCATTAAATTGTGCAGGTGTCGCGAACAATCCTCACTTGCTGCCTACGTTCATTTCTGTTAAAAAGCTAAATGCCGCTCATTTCTTCAGCGACGTATTTCGGAGTATTTATCCGCCTCGTAAAAACCTTCTTACTTCTGAAAACGAATTTCGTTTTACAGATTTACTTCTGCGTTTTGCCTACGATTTTTGGGAATCAATGATCCTACAAATGTGGCCCACGACATTCCAACAGATTTGATTCCTGCTTCTCCTACTTCAGTCAAGTAATAATAATAAAAATAATAATATCAATAAATTTAATAATAATAAATATAATAATAATAATAATAGTTATTATTATTATCATTATTATTCTAGAGAAATGAATCGAAATTAATCACATCTCGGAAAAATGACCTTCCTTCACAATGTGCTCCAAATGTTTGCCGTTTCCAATGATGACTCGAAGACGCACCACTACATCAGAGATTACTCACAGTCACAGATCTTAATGTAACGATTGGCTTAACATTTTACTGATATCTCCGACTTTTATAGCATTTAGAGCTTTTTGTAATACACCTTTTTTGGAAAACCCGAAGCAAAAAGTCAAATTCGATAATTAATGTACTGGCTATGGTGCTGACACTTCCGCAATCCTCAATAAATTCAATACGTTTGTTTAATATTAAGGAACATTTAAAGTTTCATGTAGAAGTAGATCAAACAGAGCATTGTCGTATTGTGGACGCGCCGTATTCCACATAAAACTTGTTTGGATTGATAGATCCTTTGCGATCGATTTTCGAAGAAATTATGCGATTTTTGAAGAAATTATGCTCATCATGTGTAAGTTTAGTTCACTGTTGGTGTCGGGCATCGTAAAGACCAGGCACCGTAAAGAAAATCCTTACTCCAAGTAATCAGAGCCACAAGCCATCACAGAAATAATGTGGGGTATCGTGCAACTGCACCAATCAGGGTTGCGACATTAAATCGCACGTCAATTTGTGGTCCATCCTGTAAAATAAAAACTAAAGTTTCTATTGATTGATTAATAAGTAGTGATTCCTGGCGCGGCAACTACCGAGGTCATTAGGTCCATAAGTGCAGTGCAGGTTTATTCTCGGGAGGTGGCGGTGTTCTTCCCTGACTATATGGCCAGATTCGGAGCCGACCTACCGTCAGCCAACGAGGTTTTCGCTCACCAAGTATCTCCCACCAGCTGGAACAATATCTAAGCTCCCGACCGGTCACCCGCCGTGTGGTGTAGTGTAGTTCATGGTGCATGTGAGTATGTATTTAATGGGTGAAAATAGGATAAGGAACGGGAAGGAAAGATAGCGTGCAGTCAGTGGCCCCTTTGTTAGGGAACTGCTCCTTCCGCTGGTGTTGATCGGAGAAACCATGGACAACTCCTGATCAGAGCAGCCGTCCGACAGCGACGCAACTCGATCTTGCTCCTGCCTTCGCACCGTCGGGATCGAATCTCGAATCTCGAATCTCAGGAATATCAGAGGCACTGCAGTGACATCACTTGATAACCTGGGTCACCTCTCACGACAAGTTTATGCATTCTTTTCGTTTCTCAACTAATAAAATAAGGAAAGTGCTTGCTCGAAAGCATCAGAGGTTACCATAAAAGTAGTCTTAATATTCATCTTTTTATTTTCTCGACAAGGACATCGAAAATGATGAGATAGTATTGTAATGATGCAGAGGAAATTGACAATTTCTAGCCAGAAAACTCATATTATTGAATTCCTCAATCGAACTGGCCGAACTCGAGACACTCCGATGTTGAAACAGGTATTTTAATTCTTTGGAGTTCTTTAAATTAACATTTTCTTAAAAAGAGCTTCATATTTTTGGATTAAATTTTTCCTTGGGGATAGGAAAGAAAGTCTTTTAAAAATGGCGCATGTCTAATTATCGTTGAAATATCTGAATTATCAAACATTAGGTAAGTTCTCATTTTTTAGTCTTCCTTCAACTATAATATAAAAGATAGAATGTATTCCGTAATCGAATCCGTTCTTCAAACACAAATCTTTAAGTAAGGTTGGTACAAGTTTTCGAAATGAGTGAAATGTCGGCAAAATAATTTTTTTTCAAAAACGGCTCCAAAATCTTTCTTTGTTTTTCTCTGGAATGGAGCAAAGTCCGTTTATGTAAATCGTACAGATTTAATTTTCATTGATGTCTCTGAATTTTCGAGAATTAAAAAAGTTACAAATAATCTGAGAATGTATGTAATGTAACACCACCGGTTTTGTACATCTGTTTTACCTATTCTTCTAAGCAGTCGCACATTGACTTGACGGACTTTGAAACATACGATGTACCAATAGCTGCATATACGAATAATGTAAACAACAAACCTTGAAAAAGGCTTTAAAGTAAGATATTTTTAATCTCGCATACCAAGTGTGAAGCTTAGAAATGAAGTTACCTGACGGCTTTTGTAGATTTTCAAAATATCAATAGATGCGCTTTTGTTCAAAGCATAAGAAAATAAATGGATAATAAGGAAAATTACTCATCCAATTCCTCTGGGAAACCACGCCCAAGTATCTTTCGACATTACAGTCGCTTTCACTAAAAGCATTTACTTAAATGTATTTCGCACATAGATCTTTGACTTGCGAGATAGGTATTCGCGGCCGCTTAAGATTTCCGCTTTGAGAGCGTTGCGTTCGCTAAAGAAGCTCACTAGGATTTCGAAGTTGGCAGCGGTTGTTTGCAGTTTGTTGTGTGTTTGCAGAGTTCTGTGTCCGTCTTGATTTACTGCTCTTGAGAGATAATTCACGAAACTAAAATTGAGTTTCACCATTGTGTTTTCAAGAATGGAATCTGTATCACCGCTATTTTTAGTTACACTGTAGTTGCATTACTAAGCTAACTTTACTGAATGACGCCTTTATAAGAGTTGATGTAATTTCTAATAATATATAAAACTCGTTTATTTCATTTAGTATTCTACTCACTATCAAGAAAATATGTCAGAAAAAATTGACATTAAAAATTACTTGTGTAGATGTGTGAGATTAGAAAAACATATATTTCATTACAAACTTATATATGTTAATCATTGAAAGTCTCATGCTGATCATAATTGCAATTGTCTTCTACTTTGGAGAAATGTCCTTTTATTTCTCTAACATTTAATAGGTGTTCTATTTTTGTAGCAAAATTTTCATTTGCAACAAAATGAAATAAACGTATAAAGTTTCAATGAAAAAGCTGCTTGTAGTGCCATAGCACATACTTTCTCGTATCATTTTGCAGTTCAAGTCCGAACAATAATCGCATCCGCGTCATTTTTTGAAAGTGTACTTTACCCTATTCAAGAAATAAAATGAAAAAAATGGTGCCGTTTTTATGAAAAATTTTGAACTTTTGAACAACTTGAGACGTGCGCTAGTTTTAAGTATCCTTTGCTGTTTTGAGGAAAAAATTTTATCCTAAAGTTCTGAGCCGTTTTAGTGATTTTTGTAAATGTGAAGGGTTCATATAAAGTACCACCAAAACTAAAATAACCGTTTTAAATTCGCAGGGATTCGAGACAGACGGGTAAATATATTTTTTTGTGAAAAACGTATTAGGCTCTAGCATTGACCACAGACAGACGGACACATGGATGAATAGATTTTTGCTATTAACAGATTTTCCAATATTAAATACGCACCAAACGTGAATTCTGACCACACAATATCGTAGACGTATTGTCCTACAAGTAGAAATAATATTTAACCACTTTTTTGATATTACGGCCCCACAACACGAGTTTTACTCTCGAAATTGCGTTTTTTGCCAGAGTATTACAATACTTTCTATTTACTTCTTAAGTACATAAAATGGTAAGAATGTAAAATGTAAAGAGACTTTTAATTGCATAATTTTTTGAAGAAAACAACTCTACTGTATATACAGTGGATTTAAAACAAATATTAAAGGAATTTGAAATATGGAAACTACGAATTCATTTACAACGGACTAAATGTTTATCGTGAAGAAATGTGGTTAAACCATACTTCGTTGTAATATTAAATGTAAAAGAAACATATTTTATAATGAGACAAAAAAGTAGTTAAATATAATTACAATAAATATATTACATCATGTTATTCTCTTATTAAATATTTATAAAAATTATATTACTTTTTAATAATATCAAGTCGTCTTCTATAACTTTCATTGCCTTTTCAGTGAAAAAATTTGGGACGTTTATTACAAATATGATACAATGATGTTACCATAAGGGAGATGTAAGAAATATTAGAAAATCTGCAAACCGTGTACACTATTCCTGCACCCGATTCGACAAAACCTTTTGATTATGAAGAATTATTTGAACTTTATTGAAGTCAATCTATGCTTGTGATGTATTTGTACCGGAATTACGAATTATTCTACTACGAAAATTATAAGAATATCTACAGTTGCAAATGAATTGTCAAATTGAGAATTATTAGTTTTAAATTGAAATTGAGTTTTAGACTGCGTTCTCTTAGTCTAGGAAAACAAGGCAACATAATCTAACGTAAACTAGACAAAAGTGGCAAAGTGGAAACACTTTCAACTAACACATTTTAAAAGGCAATAGCACTCGGTGAACCAATTTGAAATTAAATATAAATTTACTGTACGCGTCAGACTGAAGAAACTCCTTTAAAAGTCAAATAATTTGCTTCCAGAAACTAATCCTTGGTGCATATGAAAGCACCTCCCCCTCCTCGGGCAACTAGCGTGTTTGTGGGGCGAAGCCGTCTTTAATCACCCGGCGGATAGCGGCGCCTACGGACGCGAGTGCGGAAAGGCGGGAAAGAGGGACTAAAGTTATGAATCGCGATCTCCTCGGGTGCTCGTTATTTGCTCCACAGCTCCCCCTCCTCCTTTCTTCGACCTTCTCTTTCTCAGGGTCTCCTTCCTTCGAGAGAGCATTCACCACCCTAGAAGCGAGCACATCCCTTGCCCTACCTCACACGCCCTTTGCACTTCGGAAACGAGGGACCTACTTTGCGGTAACGGAGAGATTGCGATCATTAGGCGGGCAATGCGTTTGATGCCGCCGCCGCCGCCGCCGCCGCTCCCCCGCGCACCTCGTTCCGCCACCCACGTCCTCGTTCCGCCAGTTGCCCCTCCCGCGAGGCCCTCAAGACGGTCCTCCATATTTTCGATTACAAGGTTAAGGTTCACACGTCGCGAAGCTGATGGTTTAATAACGAAAGGGCGACCATCCCGTGCAGCTTCTCTCTTCGTCAATCTTTCCGTCTCTCTCTTTGAGCTCCACAAACTTTTCTGGGTTCGGCGGCGTTACCCTTATGCCCGGACAGACGGTTTTACCGGCTGTACCCTTAATATAACAGAATTATCTTCCAATTCTGTTTCCGCCCTCGGGTCGGCGGCGAGGGCCGGGGGTAAACGGGGAGGTGAAAAGGGGGGTCGGGGGCCGAGTCCCCCCTGCGAGGCGCCGCGGCGCGCACCGCCGCGTCCCCGCACCGCCACCCCGCGCACACGTCTCGCCGCCCGTCAAATACAAGGCATCTATTATCCGCTGGCGGGGTCGGCGGGCAGGCGGCGCGGGCGTGCGAGCGCGTCGGCGGCGCTCGGCGTTTCTCGGGAAGCGCGCGGTCCGCGCGGGCGGCCGGCGCCGGCTCGGCGGCGCGGCGGCGCAGAACCCCGCCTCCGCCGCGCGCAGCTTCCGCGCGCAGCCGCGCCGTCCGCCAGACGCTGTCCGGAGCTCGTCAGCAGCTCACGCGGCGCTGCCCTCGCGCGCGGCCCGGCGCTGCCGCCGCGTCGCCACCCGCCGGGCGCTCCGCCCGGCCCGCCAGCCGCCTCCCGCCGCCGCCCTCCACGCCGCCGCAGCAGCGGCGACGCGCCTCCGCCGCGCGGCCGCGCTCCCGCCGGCGCGCCATGCACCCGCCGGCGCCGCGCGCAGCACTGTGACGCGGCGGCCGCCGCAAACGCCGCGCCGCGCCGCCGCCCCGCCCCGCCAGCGCGCCCGCCGCGGACTCTCGCTGACAAACCAAGAAAGGACACGCTCTCTAAGGCGACAACGGTGCTCGTCTTGACGAACTCTGCCTCTCCCCGGCCAGCGGCGCAGCACCCCATGTTTCCGCTAGACTCGCTGACAGTCGCGGCTTTCACTCGGACGGGGAGGGAGGACTCGAGTCGCTGTGCCCGTTCGGGCCGGCCAGTGCTTCGCCTCCGCGAGTGTTTGTGTGTGTGTGTGGGGTGCGTGGCGGGGGCCGCGCCGGCCCGGACCGGAGATTGTGAGAGCGAGTACCCGCGCCCCGTTAGAGCAGGCGGTGGGCTCCCGCGCCTGGGAAAGCGCCCCCGTTCGGGAGGGGGGCGGGGCGGGGCTCCGCGAAACGAGCTCGCAATGTGTTGATATTCTCCTGCTGGGCAACACACGCGCGGGCGCATGGCGGGCCGAGGCGGCGCCCCGCCGCCGCCAACTGACTGTCCGCCGGCCGCCCCATGCAGATGGAGGAGTTGCTGCCGGGCCCCCTGCGCACGGCCGCGGCACGACGCCGCGCGCCCGGGCGCGGGCCGCACGTCGCCGGGCGAGGCGGCGGCGGCGCCCTGGCCTGCGCACGGGCTGCACCGCGGCCGCCCCAGCCCCGAAGCCACGGGGACCTGCTACCGGGCCCATCCCCGGGCCCCCCGGCCTCCCGGCCTGCCCCCTGGGGGCGTGCCGCCGCCCCCGTGCGCGCCGCGCGTCCTGCACGCGCCCGGCCACGCCGCGCCCGGCTCCAGCGAGTGGGGCGACATCGAGCTCGACATTCGACAGCACATCCAGCAATGCTCCTGCACCTGCAACCACATGGGATACGGGAACTTTATGGATTATCAGGTAGGCGCAAGCCTGCAGTGTGTGTGAATGAGCAAGGTCGAACTTAGTGTAATCATTTTTGGAATGGGTATTATGTTTGTGCCGTTGATATTGGTAAGTAACGATTTAGCTTATTTGGCATTCAAATTCGGGTAGTATTTGAGGGTACACACATTTAGATCATTGGACCGGACGCAATTATCACGGCATTGGGGTACCTTGTTAGCAATTACCGAGAAAACTGCGGATGAAGTTTGACTAACGAGACAAATGTTAGATTTTTAAAATTTTTCTGAAAGACGGAAATGACTATCATAAAGGAGATATATTATTTTATCTTTGGGTCAAATTACTTGAGAGATCTTCAAACCGGTAGAAATTCAATTTGGTGGAAGTTTTTACATGAATTCTTGAGTCTACGTCGTGTATTGCTGATAACTCTATTGATGGCTTTGTGTTTACAATAACTTGCGACTCACAAAGTGTATGACAAGTAGTGGTCTTCACGGACATCTATTTTCTAATAGATATTCATAATTTTGATAACTTAAATGTTTTTGTGTCAATTGGAAACTTTTGCTTGATAACGAAATGCATTCCTTTGGCCGTTCGTATGCATTTAAAAAAATGAGACTTATAATTGAATACAACTTTCGTAGTAATTTTATGATATATTAATTGCTCCACGTTTGTTATATGATACCTGATTTTTGTTCACGTGTGCAAACTACCGCAATGTTTTCAAGGAGAGCGTGTTCAAATAATACTAGCTGCATTCAGCGACCGCCCACCATCTCTGCTTCCAAATCATCGCCTGCGCCTTTCACGTCCATCTCTTGAGGCGGTGGGACACCCGGCGCCAGGACACATAAATCTTTCTCTCTTTTCAGACCGATATGCCACCCTTATGCGAGGCTGCGCTCTCTTCCCAGTCCACGTAAATGCCCTTGGAGCACGGGACACCTTTAGAGAGAGTACGACGGTCTTGCACTCTTCTCGAACAGGCCGAGGGCCTCGTACCTGAAATGTATACAGCTGAGATTTACTTTAGTTTTTGAAACGAAAATTCTCAGCCAATCTGCGATTAAATCTTGCCGCGTAACCACAATCCTGGATATACTCTAAAAGTAATAACAGCTGATTTCGTTTACCACATATATGGCCATTTTGGCTGTTTTTCGTCCTATATATCTATGACAACTGATAATCGCATACTCAAAAAATAATCTCTTGATTCATTTTTACTCCTCGATGTGTTGGTCATGTAAAGAAGGACCCACTCGTCGTCTCTGGAGTTTGTGAATTTGACACCGCCACACTTTTCGAACACGAGTTCAACAGTTATGTCCATTCTGTCGGTGAAGTAAGCGATATCTGTCTACTAATGTGACTGCCGCGTGTTATGTAGTCGTAATGTCGGCGAAGCAAGAATGCATCTACCGTACCTATGCTAACTTGATTTATTTTTGAGGACGCATTCCCCAATGTGATAGAGCACGATAAATATATATCTTTCACATAATACGTTGTTTAAGTTTAATTACTCGGTACAAATAGTGAACGTCTCAGTCAGAGACCTGAGTGGAGGCAAATCTGCAATGCAAAATTGCGCTCTCGTTTCGACAGGCCAATATCTCCTAAGCTCTTAACTATCTGCCGACGCGCTGTCGTTGCCCCCTCAAGCTGCCCCTAGTGCCGATTCCCATGCTCCTTGGTTAGCAGGCAAAACGAGCGAGGGGGAGAGAACGCGTGATAGCAGCGTCCATTTTGAGAGGTTTGGGTTGAGGAAATCTTTGTGCCACAGGGAAAATTTCAAATCCAACAATCGGCAATTCTTGCTTCAAGAGCGCAGCAGATGTCATTGGCTGGAGATAAATTTGTAATTTTATCGTACAATATGGAGCACGATTAATAAAAGGCCTATCAGAGGTGAGGACAATAATACCGAAATATGAAAACCGTTGGGTGAAAAAAAAAGTTCTTATAATCGCATTATTTGGGGAGGATGTAAGATGTTAGTTTTATTTCCTGGTAATTCTTCGTAAGAAATAAGGCATAATGCGTTGATTTCGCGGCCTCTCGTCTCTCTGATTTTTTTTTTATATCCACACGAGTAAGCCTCACGGAACCTTCTGTGGTTTATTTAATAAGAATTTATAATTAAGATGATGTGAAGGGATCCTGCAACTTAAAGAAAATGCGCAGATGATGTTTCCCCATTCCGTTTTTACTGTTTTTTGACTAAATAAATCTAAATCTAAGTATATTTAAACTATTTCATCGCTCATTAATTGTGTTTATAATTAAACAAGAATACAATTTAACGTGTGAACGGGTGAGAGCATTGATACGATTTGATGCATGACTGTGTTGTTTGAATCTTTGTGTGTTTTGAAGGAGACATAACTTAGTGACCGACTTTTCAGAAAATTAAGTTAGTGAGTAATTGAAAAGCACGGTATTCAATCTGACGTTTCACTTTTTATCATAATGTCGACCCTCAACATGATGTTCACATCATGCAGAACAGAAGAGATTAGTAGGCTTCAACAATAGCTCTGAGTTAGCACTGTTTTGTGTATTTTTGATTAAGATTACTTTTTTCCTTGAGATTCACTTCCTCTTCAACATTGCTTCTAATGCCATGCTTTGCCAATATGAAATTAGGTATAATTTACCCATTGAGGTGTACTGAGAAATGATTTATCCTTTTCTATGTGACATAGTTTGCGATTTTTTACATTTAAACCTGTTTCAAATTATAACCAGAAAATGCTTTAAGATTGGATTTTAAGTGTGTGTTCCCTATTATTAGACATTCAGTATTACATTTTCCATATTGCACTGATGTGTCTCGGGAACATACTACAAAAGGTATTGAGTTTACAATGCGATATTCGCATATGCGTAATAAAGCGTCTCTTTTGTTAATTATTCACACAATGTGAAGTAATACAAATTCGAAATAGGTTTGTCGTAAAGATTGCATGCTTTTTGACGCAAAATCGTGTTCTAAAAGTGGTGGATGACGAAAAATAAAATATAAACATTTCGCTTACAGAAAATTACCACTAACTCTGGTTACATAATATTCTTCTCCTAATGTATTTTAAGCTATGCAAATACTGAATCCGTGACGTTTCAATATTTGGAGTGCTTAACATTTCAATATGTAATCAATGTTTGCAATTCATTAAATTCAAATGCAGTTGTAATTAGTAGATATATTTTACCAGACGCTAGTGTTTTATACTGAACATCTTTTAAAATTGAATAACGAAAGAATGTAATAATCTGTACGAAAGTGCACAGGAAGAGACGTGGTTGTAATTCATTGATTAAACCATACATATTTGTATGCATTTTTATCGGAGACGTGTACTTAAAAATTTCGGCAAGATTTTTACTGTAGGATGAAGGAGATCCGTTAAATTAAGCTTCATGAAAGGTGTTGAATGTTCCTCTCCTTCCGCGAAACACATTGTTCAGGAAGAATGGATTAGCACGAACCGTCTGCTCTTCGGAGCTGCTTCCTTTGAATCGCGTGTCGGAACGCCGTTCTTCTAACGCTCACAATTGAAGCGCTCTTTTTAGAACAGAAGATGATGTGCTTTCTTATCACAGAATAATAAGTTTCCCTCGACTCCCATCTCAAATTCCTATTTTAATTTTGAGTTTTTTCTTTTGAAAACTTCTTAGTCCTGGCAAGCATAAAATGGGTACACTGATCAAAACTTAACTGTTTTTCTGGTCAATCATGGACCAGCAAATTCTTTGTACTCGCTCTTTTTCTATTATTCGTACGTGTTTTATTAGTCGTTTGCTTTCTTCTATGTTTTTGATAGTCGCATTGGACTGTCGAGATATTTGAAATGTGTTCACAAAAAACAATGGGAATCAATAACTTGAACTTCTAGATAGATCGCCGAAACCAGTTATTTTGAACTGTGTACTTCGCAAAGATCAATGGTGACGAACATGTTTTTATCGTGAGACTATCCTCTATTGTAATTTTGTTTTGGGCGATATCTTATATATTCTAATAAAATCGTTAACATTAAGAAAGTTTCATTCAGTAATTTCCAACTTTTCACCTCTTTGCCAGTGAAGTACTTTCTGCCAAACCGTGCCGCTTTTATACGCCGCTTACTTTTCATATCATGTCACATTTTCACATTTTAACTAGTGACCATCACAATTTGAGCAAACGTATTTTTTGTTGAGTGGTACGTACTCTCTGGTATCATATCGCATTTAAACATGAAGCCACTTGCTTTCAAGCACCTATTTTCCCAAATAAATGAAATTAATTAATTCCCCCCCCCCCTTTTTCTTCACATTCTGATCACTAGAAAGTTCTCGGTAATTCAACTTACTCAGAAACGATAAATAAAATTGAAGAAGATACGACTATTAATTTTATGTATGCCGATGGACTTTTTATATGCCGTATAAGTTTCATACCCGTGCAGTATTGATTAAGTCAGAACGTTTTTGGCATCGCTGTAAACATGTTATTTGAAAATAACTGGCATGACTTTTAGAACAGCTTCTATTTATTTTTATTTTATTTGACTTCAAAAACAGTTAAACACTGTGTTGTGTACTCTGTGCACGATTTCTTAATTCTCGTATACCTAACGTAAGCCATAAACAAGTTTAATTTTGAATATAGAAAGAAATGAGCGTTTTGAGAAGAATTCTTTACAAAAGTTTCGCTCCGAAATATTTCCTAGAATATTGCGCCATATCGTAAGTGGAAATGCGAAATGCTTTCGCGAAATATACACAACTAACAATACAAAGGCTGATTGAATTAAAAAGAGATCTGAACGCGTAGCATAATGAACGTGCGAACAATTTATTCAAACAGATGTTCCATTTGAGGTTTCACTGAATTGAGAGACCTAAAAATTTTGTTATCTAAACATCAGTCAACTATATTTTACACTGCCACGCTAAATTTTCTTAATTGTGCTGTTGCATCTGGAATTTGTACGTACTTTTCATGTATATATTTGTTACGGATTAAATGTTTTTCTAATTATCATATTGTACGTTTATTTATAAAAGTATTAGTTTCCCAGTTAGAGCTAAACAAAGAAAATGGATGGCCTTTTAAATGAATGAAGTGACATACATTTTATTTAATACATTGGAGTTTCACACATTGAAACTAGTATTTAAGCACCACGACAAATTATTTTATCATGAGGAAGTGAGTCCATTGTGTTTTTTGCATTTGGTGATCTAATATTAATCTAAATTATAGTGTACAAAGTAATACATTCCGAATACTGCCAAATGAGTTATATTGTCTGGAAAATATACAAAACAGAATTTGTTTACATTTTAAAAATGAAATTACGTTTTTAATTTCTCTCTATGTACATCTTTTTTTTAAAAATTTATTTTTCTGCCTGTTCGGCATAATATGCCTTTCGGGGGTTTTAATTTACAATTTATTATTACACATAATTTTTGGCCTTTCGGCTGACAGTATTTGAGGAGCCTGAAATGGTATACAAGCTGAGATTTACTTTAGTTTTTGAAACGAAAATTTCTCAGGCCAAAAATGCGATTAAATCTTGCCGCGTAACCACCCAATCCTGGACTATACTCTAAAAGTAATATAAGCTGATTTTCGTTTACGCACATATATTGCATTTGGCTGTTTTTTCGTCCCTATAATATCTAACTGATAACGCATACTCACAAAAATAACTTACTTGATTCATTTTTACCCCTGCAGACTATGTGTTGGTCATGCTGAAAACAGGAAGACCCATCGTCGTCTTGCGAGTGTTGTAATTCTGACCACCGCCACACTTTTCCGACACGACTCACAGTTATGTCCATTCTGTCGGTGATAGTTGAGCGATATCTAGTCTACTAATGTGACTCGCGTGTTATGTAGTCGTAATGTCCGGGAAGCAAGGAATGCATCTACCCGTACGCTTTATGCTAACTTGATTTTATTTTTTTGAGGACGCCATTCCCACGTGATAGAGCAACGATAAATATATATCTCTTTCACATAATACGTTTGTTTAAGTTATATTACTCGGTACAAATAAGTGAAGTCGTCTCAGAGAAGACCTGAGTGGAGGCAAATCTGCAAATGCAAAATTGCGCTCATCGTTTCGACGGACCAATATCTCCTAAGCCTCTTAACTAATCTGTCCGGACGCGCTGTCGTTGCCCCCTCAAGCTTGCTCCTAGTGCCGATTCCCATGCCTCCTTGGTTAGCAGGCAAAAGAGCGAGGGGAGAGAACGCGTGATTAGCAGCGTCCATTTTGAGAGGTTGTGGGTTGAGGAAATTCTTTGTTGCCACAGGAAAAATTTCAAATCCAACAATCGGCAATTTCTTGCTTCAAGACGCGAGCAGATTCATTGGCCTGGAGATAAATTTGTAATTTTATCGAAAATATGGGCAACGCATCAAATTAAAAGGCCTATCAGAGGTGAGGACAATAATACCAAATACTGAAAACCGTTGGTGAAAAAAAAGTTCTCATAATCGCAATTACATTTGGGGAAGGATGTAAGACTGTTAGTTTTATTTCCTGTAATTCTTCCGTAAGAAAATAAGGCATAATGCGTTGATTTTCGCGCCTCTCGTCTCTCTGATGTTTTTTTCTATATCCACAGAGTAGCTACCGGAACTTCTGTGGTTTATTAATAAGAATTTATAATTAAGATGATGTGAAGGGCATTCTGCAACTTAAAGAAAATCGCAGTATGATTGTTTTCCCCATTTCCGTTTTTACTGGTTTTTTGACCTAAATAAATCTAAATCTAAGTATATTTGAAACTATTTCTCGCTCATTAATTGTGTGTCTAATTAACAAAGATATCACATTTAACTTGTGTGAAACGTTGTGAGACATTGGATGACGATTTGATGGCATGACTGTGTTGTTTTGAATCCTTTGTTGTTTGAAGGAGACATCAACTTGAGTGACCGACTTTTCAGAAAATCGAAGTTAGTGAAGTCAAATTGAAAAGCACGTATTCAATCTGACCGTTTCAACTTTTTATCATAATGTTTCCTCATGACTGCATTCATACATGAGTTACACATCACGCAGATACACGAAGACAATTAGTAACGGCTCAACAATGCATTCTTTACGTTACGCACTGTTTTGGTGATTTTTTGATTAAGATTACTTTTTTCCTCATTGAGATTCACTTCTCTCTCAACACACTGGCTTCTAATGCCTGCTTTGCCAAATATGCAAATTCAGGTATAACTTTACCCATTGAGTGTATCTAGAGCAGAAATGATTTATCCTTTCTAGTGACATGGTTTGCGATTTTTTTACATTCAACACCTGTTTCAAATTTATAAAGCCAAAAATGTTCTAAAGTTTGGATTTTAAGATGTGTTTCCCTATTATTATGAACATTCATTAATCACCATTTTCATATTTGCATCACTGATGTGTCCTAGGGACCTATACCCATACAAAGGTCATTGAGTTTACTATATGCGCATATTCGCATATGCGTAATAAGGCGTCCTATTTTGTTAATTCTCATTCAACACGAACTTGAATATATTAAACCACAATTTCGAAAATATGGATCTTGTCGTATATATGATTGTCAGATTAACCGTTCATCTTTGACTTGCATACCTCCGAGCTGTTCTTATTAAGGGTGAGAGGTGACGAACCAATAAATACTAAAACACCATTTTTGTGCTATATACACGGGTCAAATTAACTACTAACTTTTAATCTGGTTACATAATATTCTTCCTCTAATTGTAATTTTTAAGCTTATGCAGAATACTTTGAAGTCTAATAAACCGTGACGTTCATATTCTCGGAGTGCTTAATCACTTTCAATATAGTCAATCAATTGTTTTATTGCACAATTCATTTAAATTCAATACTAAGCATTTGTTAATTTATATAGATAAAAATTCCATCCAACTCCATGTACGCTAGTGGATTTATAACTCTCGCAGCATCTATTAAATTATAACTGAATACACTGAAATAATGTAATTAATCTAAGCTATCTCAACTATGCATCAGAAGAGACGTGTTATAACGCTACATACCTATTTGATTATACAACTCAATATTTTGTATTTGCATTTATAAACTCGGCAGACGTGTGTATCTACTAATATTAAAATCCGGCCAAGATTTTTTACATAGCTAGGATTAAGAGGAGCATCCGTTAAATTAGCTTCATGAATCGGTGTTAGAAATTGTTCTTCTACTCACTTCTCCACGAACATCTATATGATCTCTCACTTCAACCTAACGAAGATATGGCATTAGCACGTACAGCTTCTGCTCTTATCCGGACTGTGTCTATCCAAATTCGAATCGCGTGTTCTCAACGTGTTTAACAGTCCGACTCTTCTAACGTCTACCATATATTTAGCACAGCCCTCTCTTTTTTAGTGAACCAGACAGATAGCTATTTGCTTTTCTAAATCATCTACAAGAATTTTATAATGACACTCTTCCTACCGACTTTCTCACATCCTCATAATTCCTATCTTTCTAATTATTGAGTTTTTTTAACTCCCCTCACTTTTTTGACAACACTTCTTAGTACTCTTGACCAGCCATCAAAATGTTCATACATTTCATGACTAAAAACTAACTTTAAAACTCGGGTTATTCCTTGTTACATCATGCCCGGATCTATATTTACAACATTCTTATGACTCGGCCTCTTTCTATATTTTCGAAACACCGTACTCTCGTCATATCTATTTAGTCCTCTATTGCTAATTCCTTCTATGATTATCTTTTGAAACCTAGTTCGACTATTTGTGAAACCCGTCTGATGATCACTTGAATTTATGAACTCTCACTCACTTTTAAAACTAAAAAACAACTTGGGAATTATATACTTGAACTCTAGATATACTTCGTACACACGCAAACCAGTTATCTTTTCTGACTGTGTATATATCGCCAACCAGATCATGGCTGACGAACCAGCTGTGTTGTGTACTTCTGTATGACATCCACCGATTTTTTATCTCATTCTTCGTATAACCATCACGTACACGCCCATAACTAACAATTTATAATCACTTTTGAATAACTATGCCAAAGAAATAGAGTCGTTTTTTGTAGTAAAAATCTCTCTCACAAAAGTTTCGCTCTCGATAATTATTAACTCCTAGAAATTGTGCCATATCGTAAGTGGCAAATACGCGTTAAAATGTTCTCTCTCGCCCTGCAATACTATCATACACTAACAATACACATAGGTGATCTTTAGATAAATATTAGAATCATACCGCGTAGTCACTTATAACACGACATCGCAGACACTAATTATTTACACCAATACAGAATAGCTTTTTCACCTTTACTGTTTATTAATCACCTCGAAATATCGACTTATTATGAGCACCCTTCATAAAATTTTGTATCATAAACAGTCTAGTCAACTATAACTATCTCACCACTGCACTGCTAAATTTTCTTAATTGTGGCTGTTGCATCTGGATTTTACGGTACTTTTTCATGATAATTTGTTACGGATTAAATGTTTTTCTAATTTTTATTAATAATTGTATTTCGTTTATTTATACAACAGTTATTAGTTTCCCAGTTAGAGCTAAAACAAAGAAAATGAGATTGTCTTCTTTATTTAGAAAATGAATGAATGTTGACATACTATTTTTATTTTTAATACCATGGAGAGTTTCAGCACTATTGAATACTAGTGATTTTAATGAATGCTCATTAACCTTACAACTTTGACAAATATAATCCTCTTATCATGAAGTATAGTGAGTTCTCATAGATGTTTTCGTACTTTTTCTAATTCGTGGTTCGCATCTATATATTATAATACAACTTTATCCGTGTATCAAAGTTATATACATAACCCGCTTCCGAATACTCCTGCCAAAATGAGCTTATACTGTCTGGAAAATATAACACACACGAGATTTTTGTTTATTTCCATTTTCACACATTGAAATTTTACATATAGTTTTTTGAATTCTCTCTTATGTACAACCTTCTTTTACATTTTTTTTAATTCATTCATCTCTGGCCTGTTCGGCATAAATGCCTTTACGGGGTTTTAACTTATATCATAACTCTCTACTTTATATCACACTAATTTTTTGGCCTTTCTCGGCGAAACCAGTTATTTAGCAAACGCGATCCACACTTTTTCACTTGTTTTACACCTCACTCGGCTACTCTTACAAACCAAACGTCTGAAGAGGCAGTAATTCAAAATGAATCTTTTAATTTTTTTTTCAATTTAATCCAGTTAATTTGATTTAATCTTCTTTAGCGTTTATATCATGGGAAAGTATCGATTAATGGGAGGGGCTGGATATATTTAAGGTGCCTTATAGGACGAGTCTTTGGGTGCTACTTGGAGCGCGTACGAATAATTAACAGCGGGTTATGAGAAGATCATCTAGTGTGTGTCTAGACTACAAATCATATCGGTGGTCACTGAGTACCACGACGGATTCAGAACAGAGGATATGCTGAGAGTGGTAACTTACCCTGTTTAGAGAATATATATATATATATGCTCTCTGTGAATCAACTGGTTGAGGCATAATTTGGAATTAACACAAGCGCGCCTTAGATATTAACGGCTTCTAAGAGTGCACATCTTGTTATCTGAATGCCTTTGTAGTAAGATATGTGCTGTTTGACTAGAGGTTGTTATATATATCAGACACTGATGCTCTCAGAGGAGGGGGACGCAGTTTGAGAGAGAGTGAATAAGGCCCAGTCCAGACTAAAGCGCACTCGACTGTTATATGAAAAATTATGGGTAGAGTTGTTCATTTTTTGCGATTGTTCGTTATTTCGCACACGGATATTCCATGTTAAATTTTTGAGTCCTAGTAATACAAGATCCTCTTACGATTATGTTATTTTACGGGCGTTTCATATCATTTTAAGTTTCCAAGATTGCCTAGGGTGTAGTTAATTGTATTTTAAATTTGTCGTGTGTTGACTGCTATTTTTCCATAAGTTGAGTAATCTCTTTAGGCCTTGTTTGTATTTTGCGTACGACGTTTAATATATTAGGGCAATTCTATCACATTTCATGTTTCTATTCGACATTCATAAGTTTCTTAAGTCCGACTTTGAGATTTTTGCAAGCTGTGTGTACATGTTTGAATTTGCATTGAAATAACCTCGGAGTAATCATACTGCATTAAGTGCTAGTTTTACTGAGATAAGCTCATTTTGCGATAGTTAAGCGTATGTATTCATAATATGTTGAACATACTAAGGGAGGAAAGTAAAGGGAACTTTGCGGCAACTTGTACCTTGTGGCTTTAATGATCTTTGCACATCTTGTAAACTTTAGTTTGTTTTAATACTACTATTGAAATCCTTCTCTTAGATGCAGAAAGCCTTTTTATATGAATATTTTGGGAGATACTCGGGGTTTTCTTATTAGGTTTGCAACTTGTAAAAGTCCCAAGATGCCACCTTTTATCAAAGCGGCATTTGGATGTGCGATGTCCGCAAGAAAAATTGCAGCTAGTGTACATCGGTTTTGTGGAAATGCTTCAGCTAATGTACTCGCCGTTACCCTTAATAGTTCTTGATGCGTGACTTGAGTGGACGATGAGCGCTCGTGACGATAATGCGACTGCGTATTGGTAGTTTTCTCCGGGCTTATTTGGTTTCGGTGAAAAATTTGATGATAGTCGGGATTTTATAAGTTTTTCAACGATTTTTGGCAAAAGGTGGTTAACAACTAATTGGGTCTATAGCTAAAAGGTTTGTGGAATTTGTTCGGGCTTGCATACTGTGTTATAATAGCAGTTTTCCAGGTCTTTGGATTAATATAACTATCTTAAACAAGTCGTTTATAGAGAGCTGTTAATGTTGAAAATTGCATGTAGGTAATACTTTTCATCATTTTTATATTTAATAAGTGTCTTTGGCCCTTGCCCCTGATCTTTCTCGGTTTAAAGCCATTTGATTATTTAGATCACTCGTGTGCAGACGGGGCTATAAAGAATATATATTTTGTTGGGATATATGAGCGGTATTGACTAAGTATTGCTTTTTCCAACTTTTAAATTGTAAATCAATTAGTTGGCTTACCATCCGGGTTAGTCGTAAACTATTTCTCAAAATTTTCCGCTAAAGTTTCCAGGCTTTTTCCGAAAATCCGTCGTTGCTAGTCCTGAGTTAGAGGATAACTGAGGGAATGAAAGATTTTTCCTTTGTTAATGCAATTTATTGTATTCACATTGTTCTTTTGCGAGTTTGGAGGGATCTGCTAATAAAGTTTTGAAATGTGTTACCCATCACTTTTTACATCGTATATTCTTGTTTAATTTTTACTGATATGCGGTTAATTTTTGTTTCACTTTTTATTACGTTTGATTATTTTGCCACATCTCGAAGTTATGTTTTTCTTTAATAAATTTAGTAGTGGTTTTAGGTAAGCGGAGTATGATGTTTTGGTGATATATCCTAACTTTAAGTAGATGACTTTTTTTAGCATTTTTAATCATGTTTTCGAGAGAGTTGATCAACTGTCTATATCCAGTATGATTGTTTACAAGATTCTTTCGGAATACTGACATTGCGTTTATAGAATGTTTCTATCACATGTCCCAATTTATAACTTTTTCCCTCTATAAATTTTTTCAGTTTGATGAGTCTGACGTTCAGCTCTTTGAACGCAATTATATTACTGGACTTTGCTGGTCTTTGAGTCTAATTCTGGTTTACAATTTGGTAAATCGGAATGTTTAAATTTTGTGTAACTTAACTATATTTAGACATATCCGATACTTTACATTTGGCAGTTATATTTCAACGGTAGCTATTTTGTGGGGTCTGGAGGATGCTAGTATACTTTAAGATTTTATATCTGCAATGCTAATATATCTTTATGAAGCCAATTCCCACTTATTTGAAGATAAGTTATTACAAGTTCCAAATTTGGGTTTTTATCAATTCACCGCGTCTCCTGCTAATATTATTTGCGATCCTATCATCAACAATGCTTTCAAGAAACTTGACGCAGAAACTTCTTTGTTGGGTTAGTTCTATATGCTAGATTAAAGTTTTTATGTTAGAAGAGATCAGCTTCGAGTTTTGGAATTAATATTTATTGATTTTTCTCATGCCATTTGAGGATGAAGGATTGTTATCAGTGTATGTTTTAAGTTTTTCTATTAATGAGAATTGCTACCTTCATTCCTGATGCTATTTGTGAAAATTCTCTGATCTATTTTGCGGTATGATAATTTTATCCCAATTTGGTCGAAAATTTGTCTACCGCTTGATAATGTGTTTCTGAAATACCCATGCAACATTCTCTTGTCCGTGGATTTCTTTATAGAAAGTATCTTAGTTCTACTCCTCTCTTGAGCCCTCTTTACGCCATTGGCATTCAGTTGAGAATTTTGAATTGTTTTCACTCTATTTTATTTATGTGTCCATTTGCCATCCATGTACAGAAATAAGCTTTTGAACCATGTTGTTGTAACTGAGGACCTGATTGCAGAATGAATATTATTTATAATTGGTTTCTGGATTAGGCTTTGCGTTTATTATATTCATATTTTGGAGTTATTGGGCCGGAGAATTCCAGTTCCATCTGGCCTTACCGCGCGGCTTGACTAGTGGCGATACAGCGAAAGATAGGGCAATGGCGTTGATATTTACTCGTGTCAGAGGAGGACAACCCTTGAAGCTAGTTTGATAAGGTTTGCTTGTTCTGATTTAAGTTGGTGATTTTTAGACATGTACCTGCTCACTTTGGCAGTTTGTGAGCACTGAAAATTTTTGATAACCTGATTTCTCAATTTATATTGTTTTAACCTGCTTCTTCTTGTACGCTTTGCAGCCTTTATAGTTACTTCCGTCTTTTGCTTCCACTTGCCAGTTAACACATCTATGGGTACATTATTGATGTTTAGGTTTATTCACATTGCGAGTCAATTTTGATGGCTTATCTAAGCTCATCTCACACATCTAGGTTCGCCTACTCGCAAATTTGCTTGTGAATGACCGAAAAGTCTGACAAATTTTTTGCACATGATGGGAGTTTTAAGACTTTAATGCGAAATCTGAACTCTGACAATTCGCTGTATAATAACTGATTTATTTTTTAATTGATTTGTTATTTTCATTATCAGTTAGATTTCGTAACCGCACACGTAGTTAACGGTTTTAACGTTCTCTTCTGTTCCGAATCAGTTTCTAACAAACTTTTTAAACCCCAAAGTTTTTCCGGATAAGTTCGGTTAAATATTTCATCTTCTGTAATTAGGTAATTTTTGAGCAGACTCTTTTTTATCAACTGAATAAAAGTTTTTGGGGTAATGGATCCCTATTACCGTTACTTCTGATGTGTTGGGCTCGATTTTCTCTTTTTCACAGTAAATTGATTCACCGATATTCTCTAATAGCCCTTTTATTGGTAGTTGAATTTAATTTTTATTGCTGTCTTCTTTCTACTATTTAGTAGATAAAACTTGTTTTTTGTATATATTGCTTTTTTAGTTCACTGATAAATAGGGATGTCGACGTATCCTCTTATGGACATAAATAGGGTATGTATTATTAATAATTGGATTTTCTTTTCTACTTTCTTCCTTTTTTCGTGCGACTTTTTCTTTCCCTTCTGTCATGTTTTGGAATATTACTTTTTGAGTACGCCTTTTTTTTGAACGGGCACGTTATAAAATGATCTTTCTAGAAGCATTGTTTTCATCTGGTAGGACTCTACGATGCATGTCGTTTTAGACTTTCTACTGTTTTCATTAAACACTGTGTTGACTGTTTGACTGATTGTTTGCGGGGCTATTAGACTCCAATTACCTGTTTATAATATTAATGCATATTTATGTGCTTTACTGACTGAAGGTTGTCAGAGTCCCTATCCGCCTTTCTCCATTCACAGCTGCACGGGCGGGCTGGTTGTATGTGTTGAACTGTTACCTAAGGGTTTGAAATATTTCCATTTGTGTGGAAATGGAAGCACATCTCCATTCATTGCTGTGAACTGAATCTGGCGTGTCACCATTTAGAACGTGAGTGCTGACACCAATTGACTCCCAAAAGCGGGGGCACTTGTTGCGAACATACAGCTTTTCGCTGCCACCCTAAATTTTCACTGAGTACACAATATTTCGTTAATGTCAATAAACAATTCTATTGCACTTAAAAAACACCACTGTTTAGAAAAATGGGAGCGCTGTAGCTGGCGCCTCGTTTTGTT
>BOPP01000043.1:3190213-3213699 GCA_017312745.1 Gryllus bimaculatus
AATTCTTACACGCCGAACGAATGTGCTGAATCACTTTACTATACGAAACGATAGCCCTCATCAATTACCAGCGGAAGAACAGTTCTCTTTGCGGATGATACGAATAGTTTTCGCATTAAAGAAACCGTAAATAGTACAATATCAGGTACTTCAAATTGATTCCGTACTAATGTATTAATAGTAAATGAAAAGAAAACTGTTTCAATGCAGTTTTCCATTTCAAATAAACAGCTCTTCACTTCACTTAAAAGGAACGGTGTGCCATTGACTGATGTTAAAGTAACAAAATTTTTAGGTCTTTCAATTCATTCAGAACTAAAATGGACGACGTCCATTTAAATGAATTGAACACTTAATTAAGTTCCTTATGCTACGCGTTCTGAATTCTTTCAAATTCAGTCAGTCCTGCTCGTTGTGTACATTTAGCGAAAGTTCATTCCTGCCAAAGATATGGCATAATATTCTGGGGAAATACATATTGTAGCTCCCAGATTTTTAGATTACAATAAAGAATTGTACGAATAATAAGTACATCTCACCCACGTGATTCTTGTAAGCCTCTCTTTATTAATCCAGGTATTTTACTATTACCTTGTCTCTTCACATACGAATCAGTGTTTTTTTGTCAAAAATGACTTACTTGAGGGCGGGAATATATTTTCAACAAACGCCGTTATCAATAACTAAAACACAATGTAATAATCAGATTCATCAGGAGACAGTATCAAAAGCTTACTTTAAAAATGCACGTGTAATACACGACTATTCTTGTACACCTTGACATTACACGATTAAATTCGATACAAAAGTTTAAGTCCCAAATAAAATCCTTTGTGCTGCACAACTTTTTCTATACAATTAGACTCTATACTGAGACTCCAAAAGGAAAGTAATATTTATTTTAACAATAACATTTAATATATTGTATACAATTTGGTTTGTATAATTGTAAAGAATCTGTAACAAGTATTGTAAAAGCTTCTGGGTCAATGACCCCCATCTCGATCAGGTTTGCGTCGTTTCCCTTATCCTCGACCAAATATTAAGACGGCCCCTTGTTTTGCTTCTGGACATTAATGTAACTTCAAATTAACTTCTCTCCATAGCAAGTCACACGCGTTTTTAACTGTTTTTAATGTAAATAAATAAAATAAATTGAAAATCGGATGATGTGTGGGACAGAATATCCATAAGATGCGATTAAATTTGCATAGCATTGCATAAAATTGCATACACGTTTGTCTAGCAGCGTTCTACTTTGTGTGATAGGTCACGTCAGTGTTACGCCACTCCTATCAGGTGTCAAGCCATCAAACAACGAGAAAACATGCAAGCAGGTGCCAGTATGCCTCCTCGAGGCCAAAGGGCGCACTAATAGCATCTGAGTGAATTCAAACCGAGCAGAATGATCAGTCTCCGAGAAGCGGGTTTGTCATATCGTGACACTTCGGCTCGAACGGGGCGCGCTGCTACGAGAGTAATGCGTCTGGGTAACCAGTGGATAGAGGGTCGTAATGCGCGAGATGACCGTCATCTTGTGGGCATGGACGTAACCGACAGAACGGCGTCGACCAATGATGGTTCGACTTTGGATCGGTGTGATCATGCCTTCGGAACGGGTGTGATCATGTCTACGTCTACCGTTCAACGGCATCTGCTGAGTGCTGGACTGCGCTGGTGGCACGCACACCACTACGTCGGATTCTTTTGTCCAGGAACCACCAACTCCCCAGACAACAATGGGCACGTGAACGTCTTCACTGTTGTGCTGAGTGACCAAATTTAGTGTTTTCGGACAGGTCCCGCTTCGATTTCTAGTATAGCGATGTCCGCGTATGTGTTCAACGCTACTGTGGTGATCGCAATCCTCCAGCCTGCATTATTCCGCACCCTAGCGGACAAACGCCAAGTGTAAAGGTTTGGAGTGCCATTGACTACGATATGCGATGTCGCCTCGTACGCACTGAGGGCAATCAGAACAGCAACTAATGGATCGAGGAGATTTTAGAACATTAGAGACCCTCGCGCAAGCAGCTCCACATACCATATTTCAACAGGACAATCCTCAACCCCATGTGGCTGAATGTGCAAGCTTTCTGCGAAGAACGACGGGTACCTCTTCTTCCCTGGCCTACACCTTCTCCTGTCGCCCTTCGAACATGTCTGGGTTATGTCCGGTCGGCAACTCTTTCGCTCTGATCCTCCTGTTGCCACTGTCGATGCTTTGTGGTCACGCGTAGAAATCGCGTGGCAGTGTGCACCTCTGCAGCATACACAGGCTCTCTTTGGATCCATGCCACGACGTCTATAGGCTCTGATTGTCAGCGCATGGAGGCTTCACGCCGTACTAAATTCTCAAGGTCAAAGTGCAGGAATAGTTCTGAAATTCCAATCATTTATATATTGTGATATTTCTAATCTGTGGAATACAATTCATTATAATAGTATGTCTCCTTCTTGACGTTGTAATTTTTACAAACATCAGTGTATATAAGGAACTCTACATATCTGTATCTATTGATATACTGTGACCACTTGAAAATTGAAATACACTGTCAAGATATTTAGATAGACCGATAAATATGTAAATGGACAGATAGACAGAAAGTTAGGTAGGTAGATTGCGTTTTATTTTTCATGCAAGTTACAATTCTTGTGTGCCACGTAAGAGTGTAGGGTATTCGGAGATCGTGAGGTGTAAAATGTAGGTGTTAAAAAATTTATCTTTCTGGGTTTAAAAAACTACTTCAGAGATCACTTCACTGTGGAATGTTTACCACTTCGACAGTGTCTGGCAGCAAAGGAAAGATAATCTTTGCTTCAATCGCCACACAAAAATCTAGTGTCTTTGTTTATCCAACAACACTTCAACATAATATGTCGGATTTTTCGAAAATAATGTTGCCAATTCGAAATTCATGGCACGTAGAAAAGTTAAGATGAGACTTGAATATAAACTTTACGTACGAAAAGAAGTTCGTGGCTGCAACAGTTTAAAACCACCATTTCCTTTTCCACTTTGGAGGAGCACACTTGCCGCGTGAACCAGACAGGATTCCTGTTATGATACAATCTTTTGAAAAATGTGCTTCTTTTGTAAGTCACGACATTCTCAGAAAACAAACGACGCACACGTTCCGTCCTGCAAGACCAAATCATCGTACAAAAAAGTATTCATCTTATTTGTCGTGTCATTTGGATCTTGTAACAGTTATTTACAGTATGTACCAAGCTCGTTATAATGATCGAGCGGTGACAAAAACCCGAGGGCTTTTGGCCCGAGATCATTAGAACCAGTTAATACCCTTGGTACACAAAATATTTTTCTTTTTAACCTAATGCTAAATGATTCAGATTTACTTATTTAATAATGAAGTATGTTAATTTGACTCAGTTTGTCTTGTCACATTTCCTTCTCATAATTCTCTCCATAAGAGATCAAGTAGCATCTTCTGTTTATTTTCTTTTTTCCCTCGTCACCACCTTCCTCTCGATCCAAGTGAGCTGATCACATCGAACTCCGTATCGTAGGCAATAATAAGCAATAACATATCAGCAAAGAAGACACATATCTTTAATCATACTCTTTTTCTCGCTACTGATTCATTTTCATGTAGATCATATCATCATCTTTTTCTGCATTTGTCGAGTTTTCCGTTTGTTTACTACAGATTAGTAGATGATCTTTTGGTATTTATATTGTGAATTATAAGCTCTCACTTAATATGCGTCTGGGCAGTAAATATTTTTTTAACATTAGGTACACTATTAACTATTCATTCTATAAACAATACAGAAATGCGTCACCTGAATTCGCCGCATATCTACAACTTTGTAATAGTATCTATTAATTACTTTCCATTCATATATACAATCCATGTTTGTACTCAGTGTGTTTCAAAGATTTAGAGCGTACATTGGTCGATCGCCACGGAAATATTTCCAGCGTTCTTTCAGACTCTCAATACAGCATATACAATTTATACGGTTTTCAAAACGTAAAATAACTCTAACTGTTTAAGGGTCAACATTAGAGCCCGGATGTTAATGGTCTGTCATATGCTTTATGTTATTTCCATCGAAAATGTAAGTTATGCACGATTTTATGACAAAAATTACACTACTAAAATGACAATTACTAAAATCATTGTTTTTTTCACGTCACATAAAGTCATACTTTGAATTTTTAACCCTTTCCCCATTTCTCGTAAATTTATCATATTATGGTCATATTTTTCCATGAATATTGGTGCATTTTGTCATATTTTTAACTATTTGATTCCACTTTGGCATACTTGCAGTCGTTTCAAAGATATTCACATATCCTGTTATCTTATGTCGTACAATTGTATCTAATTGTTTTGTTGTCTTTCATATATATAATTGTGATACGTGATAATTTATTTTTGTCAGTTTAAGTGCCCAGGTCAACTGCTTTTAAAAATAATTTTAGTTGTCTTTATGGGGCACCAAAGGAGAAAGGATGAATTGTGGATGTGAAAAAGTTTAAGATTTATTTTCAATATAATCGTTATTTAAACAGCGGAGAGATTTTTAAAGTTTCGAAAATGCAAGTAAAAATGTTTAAAATCATATTTATGGTCATATTTTCATATTTTTCAGGTCATAAATGTTTGCATATTTCCAACTTTTTTTGGTCATAAACATCCGGGCTCTAGTCATCATTATCAAATTTGTTCCTTGAATTGACCAGATTCTAGTCTACAAAGCTTTAATTCAGGCTTGGCAAGGTCGCGGGCACGGTAACAAGCTTATTAGAGCTTGCAAGCACTGTGTCCAGAGAAATTGAAGCGAGATATAAAAGAATTTACGAATTGTCCGGGAGTAGCGGTACGTCACTGAATACCTTGCCCGTGACAGTCTTTAGAGAAGTAATTTGACAGCTGACACAAATTTAGCTATGATCAAATAAAATAATACACCACTCCAATTTCGAATTTTCAATTGAGAGTAAAATTTAAAAAATTGAATCAACAGTACAAGTACTTGGATTTTGTAATCCTGTTTACTTACAAATGAAATAAAAGCATGAATTTTCGCGATTCAGGTTAAGAGATTTAGAAGACAAATATTCTTGTCTGTTACAAGCGCTTTCCGTCCGTAAGCGAGATATATTAACATACATCGACTTCTTGATTTGTATCACATTATTGCTAAATACAATAAATGTCAGAATGAATGGCGCGGCGATGGTGCAATGGTTAGAGTTTCGGACTGTTGTACCCAAGTTGGCGGGTTCAAACCCGACCAGGTGGATTTTTAAGGGCGAAAAAAATCCTTCATACGCCTTCCTTCGGCGTTAAAAATGTTAGTAGATTTACTTGCATGTAAAAGATCCTCAAGCCTAAATGACGCCTCTGAGCCAAATTCAAATTGCCTGTTTCTCGCCCAAGAAATACCTCCTTTCTCTGCTAGTTGGTGAAAGGAGCGTAGCGAAATTGGCGTGGTCAGACGGAAGAGCAGGCCTAATGGTCTGAGTCTCGCCACGTAAAATAAGGCTTCAATACAATTCAATGATTTAAGGGCATAACATGAATACAAAAACGAGGAAAGATTTCCACATTCAAACATATTCCTGTCACTTGGCAATGATGTTTATACAAGGGAGAACAGAAAATAAACATGAAATAGTAATGATTAGTGAAGAATATAAACATAATACAATTCTCGGTGATTTGATGGAAAAATTCTGGCTACCATATTTTCGAATGAAGTCACTATTCACCGCCGCGCGCCGCTTCAGTTTGCGCATGTCCACCCTTCCTGGATGTTAAGGGGAAATTTGTGCGGAGCCAAGACATACTGCTCGTGGCCGTAGGTGCGCCAGGTTCCCCATGCGGGCAAGCAGCTCGTACGGGCGCGGTTGTCGCGCCTGCCTTAATTGCTCTCGATGCTTTATAACACTGCAGTATTCAGAGCGGAATTCGGTGATATGTTGGAGATTAGTGACTTAACTTTCATTCGCCGAGGTCGCAGAAGCTTATGTATCGCTAATAATCCACAGCGGCGAATAAGGTTCAGCTTATTGAATGTTATCTTCCGTTTAGCAAATCATTTATTGGAAATGAGAAGGACATCGTGTAAACCAGCTAAACGTTCATCAACAGGCTTAACTGAAGCCATGAAAGGATCGATTTTTCCAGACCTGCAAAGCAGTCCAGCAAACGTCTACAGCCTTCCACCCTGAAGCTCTAACACTCATTACTCTAGGACAGGGCTGCTAAAATACAAGAAATGCTGCCAGACTACCCGCGGTAGCCCAATGCAATGGCCCGTATGCCACTCGCCTTACGCTAGACTACAGCCGACAGCGCCCCATTCCCACCCTGTCGGACTGACCCAACAAGAAGCGGACCACATTATTGGCTCAAAGATGAGTGCTGGGCCAGAGCAAATGGACCACCCACTTGAGCTGTCCTAGAGTAGGACAGCTGATATAGGACACGGAAGCTCAAGTAGGCGATCAATTTGGCATGCCCTGGTGGACCGGGTATCTACAAAAGCACCTCAGAAAGACCTTTTTTGCCGAAATACTGATTATAACGTACTTTCGTTCATATACATCAGTTTCACTCGTACCATTGGGACAATGAATATTTTCTATACTATAAGGATACTCCTTGAGGACACCTTGAGTGAATAGCAAATGACCTTTCATATATCGTAGTGAGGTACTTGTTGTGAAGGGACGATAAAGCCAAAGAGAAGGGAATTTCTCCCACGGATATTCCTCGGTCACGTACTCTCAACTCAGAATTCCGTAAGCCCGTAAAGTCATTGAGTTGGTGTTATCTAGTGCCCAGTTAAAAACCCATCGTGTGCGATTTTTAATATAAACGATCGGTTTGGGTTTACTGAATGCAATCACAAAACAAAGTTTCCGTTCTAGGTAATAGAAGTGTCCAGCAGTAACGACTGCAATAGCTGAATGTCCTGCACCGAATAGCTTGGAAATGTTACTAAGGCACATCATCGAACCAAGTGCTGTGAAAGAATGTAGTACATGGCTGAGCGGGTTCCCCCGAAGCCCAAAGCTTGAGAACATCTCTCAAATAAAAAATAAAAACAACGTAAAAAGTATTTTTGGCGCGTTTTGATTTCAACTTCGGCCGATGTGATTGGGAAAAATTCGTGACTTGGCGCGCTCTGCTTTGCGGTTCTAACAAGGGAATGCCGAGATGTGACATGTCGAAACTGTCCTAATCCTTCTTTCAATCGGAGCACATGCCGTATTAATCTCACTATCAAACTTTTGAGTGCCAATACTGACTGCAACTCAACTAAAAAACATCCTGAATTTGCAAATTGGTCCTATGCTTTCAACGATGTATAAATGGCCAACCCTGCGAAGCAGGTGTTATGCATCGCGCTCGCTTGTGATTCAACACCACTGTTGGCTGCAAGCGTCAGACTGCTTCCAAGGTCGTTTCCTGCGAGGGGCAGGCGGGGAGGCAGCTGACCCTCCTAGCAGCTAAAATAATAAAACTAATAACACTAATATTAACTATACATAGTCTGAACTACTAATACTAGTTTTTCCGATTTTCTGTTTTATCTGTAGTTCATTTTTGTAAGAAATACATTTCACCGTGATAAACCTTGCCGCAACCGCTCATCTTCCATCCAACATGAGCTACCTCCCCTGGAGCTCATTCCTCACGAATTTGAGAGCTCTTGTCTGCATCTACTGCGAAACAGGTCAGTTGTGTAATCACGTGTGAGGTCGGTGCAAACTGGAAAAGTCAGGTAAAGTTGTAAATCTTGTGGAATATTCAAATGAGAAAATTGTTTTATCGTGACAAATAGGCACAAATTAAAGAACAGTAATTTTCTCGAACAAAAAACCAAAATGAGGCCAAGACATGTGAATTTGCTTCACAAAACAATTTTAAATCTCTTCTTTACATAATTTAAATATAAAGCGATACAGTAGTTATATGATATACGTTTTCAATATTTAATAATTATGTCTATTGGCAATTTTCATTGGAAAAAATTAACAAACTTTCTTTGGGAAGTGAATAAAATATCTCAAATAACATGGACTTTTACAATGAGAAAGGCATTGAGTGTACCAGGAATGGCCTGCTCCCGACGAATGTCATTTGACCTCTCCAACTCCCACCTCGGCGCCCGCCCGCTCGCCGCTCGGCTTGCGAGGTCTGTACAAGTTCTCTGTGGAAACGAAAAATAGAAGGAAAATGTTGGTAAATTTTTAAAGTAATTGACAGTATGTATCGGCAGTCAAAATTTGAATCGTGGGCATCGAGGGCATGTTTCGACATGACACACCGCGGCATTCCCTTGTAAGTTGTTATTTTTTAGGTTAATAAATTTATTATCTGCGAGCAGAATTCGTTACTAGGATGCACACTTGTTCCGTTCCTCTACGTTTACACCGTCATCTATCACATCCCAACGACTTTGAATTGTGCCGTTGGCACCTCCCGAGCGCTCCCGTTTTTCAGCCTAATTTCACGGCATGTTCGATGGCAAGTACTCTACATCGTCGCCGCCACCGCTGCCGGCGAGCCGTTCCCTTCAGGGTCTTCGCCGCGAAGTCGAAGGTCGGGGCGAAGCGTGGAGCGCTTACACCTTCCCCTTCCCCCCTTCCACCAACCCCGCGCTTACCCTTTCCCTCATCGGCTGGGTTTTCTCCGTCACCTCTCCCCTCTTCTCGCCCGCGGGCCGTTGCTCCGTCAGATGCAGGCAGCCGTTTCTGCGAGCTAGGACGGGCGCGCGGCCGATATCGGACGGGACGCAGAGAACGATGAGCGGAGCAGTCGTCTGTTCGCCGCACTGGAACTGGTTAGTATGGCGTACTGCGAAGTACGAGGAGAAGCGGGGCTGCACGGAAGGAAAGAAACGATGCAAAGGGACAGCTATGAAAAATAACGCAACGATGCGCAATTGTCATCGTGGTAGACGGAACCGCCATTTGCTCGCCGTTGACACGCTGCGATTTATGCGTCACGAACAGTTTGTTTTCGACTCGGTCTGATCGGTTGTGACAGGTCGACTGCTTGGAAGGGAAGGGATGTGAGGGCTATGGATTCATGTGTATCCAATGTGTTTGCTCTTTTGGGTCGTGTGTTCTTAATGGCAAAAATCTTAGTTGTAGCTGCAGCGTATGCTTTCTTGCTCTGATATGTGTATGGAACCTAAGAGAAGAAAAGCTGCCATACACGATTTCGTAGTAAAAATACTTCGAAGACAGCCTAATACTACATAATTACAAGACATGTATACATATAGACACTTGTATATAAATAAAGTAAGGATTGTACATTTGAATATTTCTTTATCAATGATATATTTTACTCTGGTTGCTCTGTAAAATATGTTGTTCTTCAGGAACACATCTATGAGAATATGAACTTAAAATTGGTTATACTATTTTTCTCACAATTAGTTTTGACGTGATATAAAAAAAGGAGATTTTTCCTTTGCTCAAAGCTACAATTTGGTTTGAACTGTAATTCAGGACATAATATTTTTTTGTATTGCAGCATTATAAAAGAACCTTTTGTGTTACAAGAAATCCTTCATAATCTGGCACTTAACGGAACAAATGATGACGTATTAGATTTTATGCCACACAGTCCAAATCGTAATTTGCCATTCCTAAAATTAATATTACTTTCCTTTCTGATGTTTAGTATAGCTTCTAATTGTATAGAAACGAATGCAGCAGAAAATATTTTATTTGGCATATAAATACCTGTATTGAATTTTATCGTTTAATGCCATCTGGCAGTGTGTTATGAAAGAATGTATTTAGTATGTACGAGTATCGTATGTAACTATGACTATGCCACTGATTATCGTACCAATGGCTATGCCCACCAAGATCCATTTCTATTAGTTTTTTAATGATGTAATTAATTAAAAAATGTAGTTGTTCTTGTTTTGTATTGTTAATTGTAAGAAATTTCCTCGTCCACTTAATTTTATGGAAAGAAAAAATAAGAGTTTTGTTATAGACGTTTGATTCGGTGTTTATATAAAACATGTCAATAGACCATGGAACCTCTGGGTACAATAATGTGTATTATCGCATGTTCTGTAATAATCTGGTCTACCGCATGCATTAAGCTGGATTAAGAGTAAATTGAATTATTTTCTTCCGATCCAATGTAGCCCCGTGCTAATGCGGGAACTGCATTGCCCATCAGCTTTCATACGGATGTTACATCGTTTCCTGCGTTCGCTTAGTGGTTTTTGCGTGTGGAATGGGAACGCAGGCGTCCGCATCCTAAAACAGCAGGGGCGGGGAACTACACTCCTGGGCTACTTACATATGCAATCTCACTTGTAAATAAATAAAGTAGACTACAAAGAGAATTAAATTATAACTCAAAGGATTACTATTAATAAATTCAAATATTTTTATAATGAACTATTTGCAGGTTGCCAGACCTAGAAAGCCCATTCCCCAAATGTAATACAAATTTTCAAAATTACCGATTTTTCACAAAATAATTTAAATAATTTTGATTAACAATTCTGTTTGTTATAATTGATAAAATGATTTATTTGTGCATTAAACAATAATGGTCGTTAATGCGTTTATCTGTTTTTAAGGAAGCCTAAATAAATAGTATTGTAATAAATGTTTTGAGAGAAGTATTGTTGTCAGGTAATAACATTTTAGTTCTGAAGATCTTTTCAATCGCATAGCTATAATCATCAGAGTTATCTTGTAACGTCTGGGCGGAAAACGACATTCTGTTCGAAGCATATATAATTATAACTACCCATAGCTAAGAGATGAACTCGTAACTCAAATCATACTCTGTTCCAAACAAATATCACACACTGTGTTCCAAATGTAGAGGGTCTCGTAGTAAAAATATACCTCAAGTTAAATTGTATATATAATTCTACCATTACGAACCTTCATTTGGAATTATTCTCTTTTCTATTTAATGAGGAAATCTTATAATCGTTAGTATGTTTTACTGTTACAAATACCTCATTTATCCATTCTGTTGGAGCTGCCAGCCACGTGTCCGCTCTGCAATGCCTTCGCGTGCCGCGACCGTGAGTGCGCGCCGGGGCGAGTCATGAATGTGACTGCCGGTCTAGGCAACATCGTGCCCGCCCTTGGGTTAGTGGACACTAAATCATCCAACAATTATTATGAAATCCTATAGTTCATTTTTGTACGATTAACATGGGAATCATTACGTAAGTTTTGAGAATTGAATTTAATGAATAATAAAACAAAAAATAATGGGTAAATAGTTTCTGCAAGAGTTTGGTGAAATAAACAAAAAAAGCTATATTTCCGCTTCAGGACGGGAGAACTATAACTCTGTGTTTAACGCTAAATCGACATTTCTGTTTATAATCGACTAATATGATAAATCTAAAACAGTCGTATGATACTAATTGATTATTATATGAAAACAAAATTCAAAGCAGAATGACATGAGAAACACCCAGTAGTTGAAAAATAATATTTATAACAACCTGTGGTCGAAAATATTAATAAATTCTTCGCCAGAGTTTCTATTACTACCCTTTTTGTGCCAACAAACAATGTTAACAATTGTAATTTGTAATATTGATTAAATTGTGTGAGAGGGATTTTCTTATAGGATGCAGAATTATATAAATAAAATATGAAAAGGGATTCGATGACTATTTAAATATTGCAGTTACCTAATCCCTTCATGCGCATTATTATGCATTGAATATAAGTCACTTCAGTCTCGAGGTATTCGTACTTTGCTGAGGAACAATCATATTGATTCAATTAAAGGTGCTATTTCTGTCTACATGTGCATAGAAACGTGTAACAGTCTAGTAAGAGCTTGGACTGTTTCTACTCGCGGATGATAAACATTCCGAAAGAACACGCTGAATTTCTCGAGATCATGAAAATATTTCAATGCATGAAAGCGTTCACAAGGTCGGCACTTCGGTGCGTTAAAGCTGAAAAACATCGCATCAATTTTTCGATCTAAAGCGTTTTAGAACAGAAATATACTTGAAATCACATTAATCTTGCGCGAAGAGGGATTTAAATCAATTTAAAATATTGTTCCCAGTTCTGCTGCGGAAAGAAAATTGCATCCAGAACAACATGCCGCTTGCTTTCGTCTGCACGCGAATATTCATTCCGCACATGAATTTTTGAGCAGCACGTCGCGGTTCCTTTCACCTGCTCCGGCGGAGGAGGCAGCCATGAGCTGGCGCCGCGCGGCTCGCCTCTTTGACATCGTCCGGCCGACGGGGCGGGGCGACGGGGGCGGGGGTCTGGGTTGTGGGGCGTCGGTGCGGGGCGGTCGGGTGCGGGGGTCGGGTGCGGGGCGTCGGGTGCGGGGCGTCGGGTGCGGGGCGTCGGTGCGGGCGTCGGGTGCGGGGCGTCGGGGGCGCGGGGCGTCGGGGGCGGGGCGACGGGGGCGGGGCGACGGGGGGGGGCGACGGGGCGGGCGACGGGGGCGGGGGCGACGGCGGGGCGACGGGGCGGGGCGGACGGGGGCGGGGCGACGGGAGGCGGGGCGACGGGGGCGGGGCGACGGGGCGGGGCGACGGGAGCGGGGCGTGGGCTGTGTGGACGACAGTCAGTGTTTGCGCCGGTCAGGGTCTGGGGAGGGGAGGGGGAAGAGGGAGTTGCGTGCGGCAGAGGCGAGGGCGGCATCTCGACGTCTGAAGGGAAGAGGTTTTCTCGCGCGAGCGGCCGCGGTACTGGAAACGTAATGTTAGTGCGAGATGTGCGGAATTGAAAAGAGCGCTATTCAAACGAATGTCAGCGACTCAGAGAATGCAAGTGGTATTCTAAAGAAGTGATTTGCAAAGCCTGACTTGTAGACACAGCAGTATCTAAAGAAGCGATAGGTATTAAAATGATTGAAAGGTGACGTAGTGATGAAAATGCTGGGCCAAGAGGCTATATGTTAGAAAGAGTTTTGAAAATATGCGAATAATTTTGATCGAGATAAAAATACGTGTTAAATGTTTAGAAATATACGCTGATCCTTAGTAATGGGAATTTAATTTAAAGTAGTTGCGTGCATTTTAAATAAGATTAATTTTAATATTTCATATATTGAAAAAAAAGTAAAGTACATGAAAGAGGCACGAGGGAATTTCTTATTGTTAAAAAGGAATTCCGTTTGAGGAATGGTATTTTCTTTCGAATCATTAGAAGGTAGTAAAAGGTATCACATTTCATCATCCAGCAAATTATCTAATCTTTTAGGATAATTTTAAAAAAAATCCTTCAAAGATCCTTTTTCTCTTTACTCTTTAAAAGGATTCGGAAACTTTAACCAACTACACACACATACACCCATACCCATGTACAGACAGAATAGCGTCTTATATTCAAGGATACCAAGCAGGGATTGTTTGATTTCCCAAGCCCCTAAAATGCTCAAGGAGGCCGATGAAAATACAAGGGCTTTAAAGAAACTTTAAACAAAGGCCTGACGACGTTAGTTGGTAATTGGGTATATGGCAGTATACTGAAGTTAACTAAAATAAACTATTACAAAAATCCTTTAATTCAGAGGATGACCTCAGCTTACAACGTTGAGAATGACTCTATATGTATGTCTAATATCTGTTTTTAATTACGGTTATTATAATGAATTACTTTCTTATTCAGGACTACTGATTACATTGATACTAATTTCAATATTGATAACGAAGTTGATTCTTACTTAGAGGATAATATTCATGTCACAAAAATAAGAAGGCTCAGTGAAGTAAAAGCCTTTAGAACATATCAATTTCTCCGTACCCGTCGAGTTTATGCTTATTATCCTTGGAAATGTAGTATCATGGTCAAACACCGGTATTTTTCTAAAATGTTTCTGATCACTTCTAACTTAGAATACCAATATTCTGTTTTGGAATATAAATTGTCTCATTCCTTATTTATGTTTCTGTTTCCTAAGTGCTTGTACATCAACATTTAATGTGAAGCTTTTTATGTCTACTCGAAACTATTGCATGGAAGATCAGGCCGCCCCTCGCTGTTGTAATATAAAACCGAAGAGGCGGTTCTTAGCGAAGTAAGTACGTTGTGACGGCCACATCAATACATTTTCAGCGATATCGATTTACACACACATACTATTGAAATGTACTTGCTATTGGAGCGCGTCCTTCTATTGGGGTTTCCAACTGCCCGTCCTCTCAAGCCCTTGCGAATGTTTCTATTTTCTCTCCACATTTGCATCCTTTTTGAAGGTCGTCTTAATATGGTAGAGGAGTCCTGTTTTAAAGATTTTATCTCAACAAAACGTATAAGTTAATGAAGTGGTTCTAAATTGGAGCAATGGGAATGTCAGAACATTACCCTGACAAATGAACCACAGTCCACGCGCGATTTTTTCTTCCTCTTCCTTTGTCCTATCATGAACCCGCCTTTCACACACACACACACACACACACACACACACACACTTATATGCTCTACCTACCACACATGTCAGAAGGCTGGTCGTGAGCTTAGAGTTTGTCTCGGCTGCGGCTGTGCCCCATTTTCGGAAATATTTGGTTGGGTTACCGCGGGATCTTGTTGTCCAGCGGGGGGGAGGAGGATCACAGCCACCTCCCATTGTAAACATGCACTACACCTACGGGAATAATAGCGGATGCAGTTGACGTGCCCGGAAGCAGGAAATAATCAATCAATGAATGTCACGCCGCGGCAAATAAATGGAATGGAAAACTACATTGAAACTGTTTTCTTTTCATTAACTATTAATTTGCTATTACGGGATCAATTTGAAATATATGATATTGTACTACTTATGGTTTCTTTATTGCAAAGAATATTCGTATCGTCCGCAAAGAGAATTGTTCTTCCGTTTCTAATCGTCGAGGGCATATTTACGTATAGTAGGAAGAGAATAGGGCCTAAAATCAATCCCTGCGGAGCTCCAAATGCAATTGGCAACACCACGAATTCCATACGAAGGTAATTTTGAGAGTAAAATGTTATGATCAGTGACATCAAAAGCTTTTTAAAAATCAAACATTTTACAATAGGTGCTTCGTTTTGATCCATTGATGAGGCGACATCTTAAAGAAAAGAAAATATGGCTGTTTCTATAGATTTTGATTTTTCGAAACACATATTGGCAATCTGAAAACGCGTCGTGTTTACATAATACGCGTAATGGTTCCATTCGCACGTAAAAAAAGTATCTCTAATATTTTTGAAAACAACAACAAAAGAGAAAATGGTCAATAACTATGAATTTCATTTTTGTTGCCTTTTTTGAAAAGCGGTTTAATCTCAGCTGTTTTAAAAATCACTGGAAAAAATCCTGTGCATAAGGATACATTAAATATGTGAGTTAACGGGTGCATAATGGCGGACGCGCAAGCCTTTAACAAGCAATCCGGAAATTAATCTAAACCGGCAGAATATTTATTTTTCAGCAGATTATTTTGAGAACTCCATAGGAAGAAGTTTCGGAAACAAACATCGTGCCAAACATTTTTGGGGAAACGTCTGAGGCTGAATTTTGTGGCTGTAGACCCTTACTGAGATCGACAGCTATTCTCGAAAAGAATTGGTGAAATAAACTAGTCACTGTAACCGGATCGTATCTATTAAAACAACTTTGTATCGTTATCTTAAAAAAAAATTCTCTACAAGCTTTCTAGTTGATTTGGTCGAATTTTTTACTATATTCCACATTGCTTTTGTTTTTTTATTTGAGTTTAAAATATCCTGGTCATGTTTCATGATGTTGTCCTGGCGTATCACTTTTCTTAACAATGATTTGTATTTTTTAAAGTAGAGGAGGAAATTTTAAAATACGTTGTGATGGTTAGAAATGAAAGAAATAATTAATTTGTTTTTACATGATGTCCTAATCCCTTGTGTTATCGAAGAATTGCTTTTCCGTGAAATATTTAATTTTCTCATTTGAAGAGGAAAGCAAATGTTAAAATGAAATAGAAGTGTTGAGAAAAATAATTGTATTTATCGTTTGTATCAACAGTATTGTAAACCTCATTCTATGACTCGTGCAGCAAGTAATTGATGAATAATTTTATTTTACATTTAGTAAATAATCGACTCATATGTATATTATTTATTGTGGCAGTGTAAGTAATTGATTACTACAGTATAAAGTGTTTAATGAGACATTTTTGACCCATTATAGACACGGCTTTCATCATTCCCTCAGAAATAAAGGATTTTCGTTTGAGAGGCAAGCCATGCTTCCTCATCTTCGGCCTTATTGTACACGTAATAAGATCGGAAGTGTATTCGGAATGCTCTGCCGCGTCGAAATACAGATTGTGCTGTGGTATGTGGTTGCGTCTTGTTTTGTAACTAAAGCCTTTCGGCAGTCAAACCTTGCCTTTTCATATGGAGAACCAACTAATGTGCATTGGATTTGCCATTTCATGAAATTCACTCGTCTATTATCGGAATTAGGGGATGGGCTTACTCAGGATTGAGATTAGTAGTAGTGATGCGACATCGACAAGAATACATCGATGTTGACAAACGTTGATATTCAAAATAAAAACTGAAATATTAATAATGCATCGACAAAAAAACATCGATGTTTTTAAAAATCGATATTTTAAATTGTTTACTTACCTCTAATATTAAATTCGTGCGTAACATTTAATTTGAGAATGTCCGTGTCAAAACCGTCCAATTCATTTCTCATTCAAATTTAATTGAAAACAAAGTTATGCAACGCCTCTCCACGTGCGAAATACAGGAAAGACGAAGGAAATACCAGGCCATCAGGATCATCACGAGCAAGGGATGGTAGTCTGCTGAACGATAAGAGAACAAACCACGTTCGTTCGAATACAAAGAAATATTGGAACAATTAGTTATTGCTTCTTATTTTAACATTTACAAAATTCTTATTATGGGCATCTTTCATCCAAGAAAGAAACAATGAAAACGTTAAAACATCGAACCCCAAACATCAATGTTCAAATAACATCGGTTTTAATACATAGATGTTTAAAACATCGGTATTTTTATACAAACATCGTTGTTATAAGAACATCGACATTCATGTCGCATCCCTAGTCAGTAGTGGACGAGGTTGCGCGTCATGATCTTTTCTCATTCTGCTGCTTGTTTAAGTGCATTTGAATAGTTCAGTGCAGTGGCAAACACTTCGCCAGGGAAAACTTTGCCCTAACTTGGTGCTGAAAGTCGTCTAAGGATTTCACTTTTTGATTCACTTCACAAGAGGAATTGCGAAATCCTGTTCTTCTTTGGTGCTACCAACGAGTGGTGCAGCGATGCTTATGGCGCAACATCTAAAACAAAAATTTAATTATAACTCTGAAATTTACCTGAAGCAACGATGTAATCTTTGGCTTGTAAGTGCACAAAGATGTAAAGTCAACCTATAAACGATGAAAGCGAAAGGGCAGATGCTTACTGATTTTCACTTGTGGATACAGGTGTCTCAGAAAAAAAAACCGGTATAAACTTTGCAGTCATTTAAACGACGACGACAAAAATATTACCTTTTTTTGTCAATGAATATGAGGAATATCTTGTGTAAAGGAGAGCAGGGACATATTCTCCTGGGCGGCAGACAACGTATTCTGCTCTGGGATTCGAAGTTACACTAAATTGCTTAGCGTCACGACTACTTATTGTATTTAATAGAAAATGTTAGAAAATTCTAACCCATACTCTCGGTTCCAGTACTACCGCAACTAGTGAAAAAGAGGTCAACAAATCAAGCGCATTTTGCAATATCATCTTTTTACTCGTGAAATGTTAGTGTGAACAGGCTCGATCATCAAATACCTTACTCATAAATCATTGCACATAGCCTCAAAGTACCTAAAAAAAAAGACAGCGTCCGCGTGCTTTTGATCTTGCTGGACGTCTGCTTCATCTGTACAAAATGTCTGGTTGTGTAAACTGCAAAATACTGGGCAGGGCCAGGCAACGTGTACAACGCGCGCGCGCACTACACGGCGCAAACATGCCCTGAAGCTCGTAACGTATCGGCTGACTCCGACGATCTAAGGCTTCAGTTTTTAATCTTTAATTGTGATCACAAACCTCTCTGTGATAGCAGTTTTGGTAATATAGAAACGTTTTTTCATTCCTGTAAATAAATATTTTAATGGTAGCCTGAAGTAAAATTTTCTGAATTGTATATATCTTAAGATTATAGACAATCAGTTCAGAATCTATATCAAAACAGAATGTCTGTATTACAAATCATGTTAAACAGTGAGGCGGTGCCGACTGCGGCGGTACCACGCAGGAAGAGATACCTAGAGGGAAATCCTCGCAAGCCGACGTGTAGGTCGATGGCGCAACAAACGAACTGCGTTGCTTCACTGCTTAAAACAATTCTCGGTACACATATCCTATTTTCATCTGGACCTTGAATTGATTGTCTATAATCATAACCAGCTATTCAGACTTTTTTTCATTTCTCTAAAGTGTCATGCCGTGTTCAGGAGGCATGAATAGTACCGTGTCGAATATGTGATGATCGTGCGATAATACAATGTTAATTGTGGATTATTTCAAAATGAGTTCAGAAGAAGGTTGAAGTGGTTTTACAAGCAAATGGTAGAGTTCAAAAAACTTATGTTTAAAACTGACTTAAAATGTTTCGGAAACTTTTCATGACTGATTCTATTTTCAATTGAAATATAAAGCATTTGTGTGTGAGATCAAGGTGTTTGGATGATAATTGGATCGGCGGAGAAGTGGCCTGCAAGCCTCGTTGCTTGGCATCCGCCGGGCGGCAGGCGCTCGCCCAGTGCGTATGAGGGACTCGCGCACGCAGAACGGCGGCCTTCGCCTCAGGCTTTGGAGATAAGGCTACTTTATGGATGCGGGAGCAGAAGTGCGACCCTTCTCCGCCCGGTTGCTTGCCACACTCGCACACGCAGCTGGTGGAATCTTCGATCTGGCCGGACGAAAGCCTTGGCGTTGATCGGGCGGTGGCGGTCTACGGGATCCAGTATTAATTCCCAGCGCGTCCGGTGCCGACTCATTGATTCCGTAAGCGTAGTTAAAGGGGTATCGGGTGGAACATGAGATCCGGCACCGACCTACACGTCGGACCGAGGGGATTTCCCCTCCGGGAATCTCTTCCTGCGGGGCACCACCCCCGCCGTGCCCAACATTTCAGGTCATATCTCGACACGTACGGTAGCGCAGTGAATGAGTACAAGTGGAGAGAAGGGAACAATGATGAGAAGGGAAAGGTTGTTTGCTCTGTTGCCCGTCTACTAGACACAGATCGTAAAAATACAGAAGTCTTCTCGAGAGAGTGGTTTGATTCGTCCTAGATTTCTAGCTAGCAATTAACGGAATACCAGTTATAAAAGGCGTTACAATTGTCATTATTTCAGTGATAATTGATTTCATGAATACATTTCAATAACGTTTACTAAATAAAACATACATGTCTACTGAGAATTCGTACTCTTTCTGATATTTTACTGTTATTTTCGGCGAATTTACTATCACATGATTTCCTTCATCTAATTTCTGTAAGTCATAAATTCTTAGGACAGTTAAAAATCTTTCTTCTGAAGGGATAGATACTGGTTTCAGTTAAGATCGAGTATGCATAATTGAATTTTCGTGCAGTAAATGGACACAATTTCGAACTGTTGGGTCCGTCGGCCACTCGTGCGGGTTCGTCCGCTAACCGAGTAAGTGGCCGCCACGACGCGCGGTCGCAGCAGTGGAGAGTGCAGGAGTCGTCGCCGCGGCGTTGCGCAGCCACCCTCTTCCCACTCCGTGATTCAGCCCCACATTTCGTCCACATGTGTCAGTCCCACGCTCATCCCCGACCTGTCCTTTCCACATACCTTGCCCTTGTCTCCCGCGCCCCTCCTTGACCCCTCAGACCGTCTTTATCTCACATCCCGTCTCCCCCGGCCCCCTCCCTCGCTCCGTTTCTGGCCTGTGTCTGCCCCCGACCCCACGCTCTCGCCGCCCTCACCGGTCTCCATCCCCGCGCCCCGCCCTGAACTCGTCCTTGCGTACGGACAGTCGTAGTTGTGCCCTCGCTCGTATCCCCTCACACTGCTTCCTCCAGCCATATTTATGTTCGTTTCTACTTCTCTCATTGCACGCTTCGCCGCTTCTAACCGCTCTACTCTTTATCCCCCTGCTTCTCCATCATACTTCACCCATTCAGCGTGCCACAGTCGCTTTGCGTTTTCCCATCCTCCGACCCCGTCCCCACGTCTCGCTTTTGAAGTTCGATAAGAGCAGTCCGGCGGTGTAACGAGACTCTGGAATAACCAAGTATACCGCGCCCGAGAGACGCGCCTCGTTGGTGTTGACCGGGCCTGGACTGATGCGCGTTGTTTGGCGACCTCCCGCGCCCGCCCTCCCTCCTCCACTCCCACGGGGACTCGATTTGCGGCGCCGCAGCTCCCCGCTCGCCCCGCGCCGGGCCTTCATCCGCCGCATCAGATAAGGGAATTTTAAAGTTGTGATTCGCAAACTTCTGTTCCCCAAGTATCCCTGGCAATAGACGACTATACTGCGTTGGTCTTGAATATTAGATATTACAAGTGCACGGCCCCAACAAAAGTACTTCTGTGTTTGTGGCTATAGTGAATAGCTAACTCCGTCCGGTGCCCCGGCCTCCGACGCACCTCCTGCGACGCACTATTTTGAACTTTCTTTAGAAGGGGACGTCACAAAATCCTCTCTCTCTGCAAAAATGCGGCTTCACGACACCACACAAAGTTTCTTTCCAGAAAGTATCACGCGCACTGCTCAAGAACAACAAATAAAATACTCTCCTATAACTATGCGATAATGTAAATATTTAACAAAAACAGTCCTGGAAAATACTCCAATAACATTGTGTAGAAAGAATGTGAAAACGTTGCTGTTCCGTAATACAACATGTGAATCACATGTTAATGGAGGGCGGCTGCTTCCTTGAGCCCTTGCGGCTTTGTGACGTCAGCTGAGCGGTAGGCAGTGACCTGTGAGTACGGGAAGTCAGTCTGTATGCGCAATGTGAGAAGAGGCGGATTATTACAATTAGATTTTTTTTTTTCAGAAACTTGTCGACTTTAACTACTCTTGTATTTTCCCCGAGTTCCGTGGTGTCTAATAAAACTATAGACATCTGTCGCATTGCCGGAGGCTCCATAGTTTTCTTTCACTTTCGATGCTAATAAAGCGGCCGCATTTGTTTATTCAGAAAAATAGAAATATCCCTCAAAATGTTCTACGAGAAAGAAAATTACTTTTAACCTGTGTTCTAGGAGGTATTAAAACCAATTTTCATGTGATTTTGCAACACGATATATTCTCTCGGAAGCAAAACGTTTTAGAAATTTTGTTTTTTACGGAAAATTTCACATTTGAATACTACCCTTATATTCACGTACTATTCTGTTAATAATATTTTTAGAACACTCATTAACGTATTACTATAAATGCTACCATAAATTACACAAAATAAACTACATAATATGTTTTATATAAAATATGTCCATAATTGCAACCCAGCAAATTGGCCGTAAACACTTGTTTCTTTAAGAGCTGGATTTAAATTTTTCTCTTTTAAGTTATATGCCTTCATTTTGGAGCGTCGCACAAAAGTGTACAAATTAATATTCGAAAATATGATACTACTGTACAAAATATGGTAATGTTCCTCAATCTCCGTGCAGTTTATTTTGGTATTTTAAATAATCTGTTTTATTACCTTTAATATGTACAAATACTCATATATGCGCATACACATACTATGTACATACACAAATTTGTAGAATACGCTGTTTCTCCTCTCAAATACGCCCAAACTTCAGTCCCAATTTTCTTTAAATGAAATTACCCGGAACTACCACTGAAGAGAAATCGAACTAGCAAGACATCTGGCTCTACTTCCAGAGAGGCACATGTAAATTGATTCCCAAAATCCCCGCAATAGCCTCATGACCTCGACGGATTAGTTGATTCTGTTAAGTTGGTACCGCTTCAGACGCTTCGCACTAAAACCTCCTACATTATGTGCGCGTATAGTCCCGGTCGGAGACGGATGCTGCTGGCGGTGGGCCAGCTCGATTTATACGAGTCAGGTGGCCCACACGCATCGATTCTCTATGCGAGCGAGTGGAGCGCCCTCCGGGCGGCGGCAACAAAAAGCTGCGCGGGTTAATAGCTGCTAACTTCGCCTCGGCGTTTCCGTTCTCGCGAACATTTTAGTGACTCGGTCGGGAGCAACCGGAAGCTTTTGCCCTTAAGACGAGAGGAGGAGGGCGCAGGGGGAAGGGTGGGCGGAGGGAGAGGAGGGGGAACGAGGGTGGTGGGGTGGAGAAGAAGGAGGAGGAGGAGGAGGAGGGATGGCCCGAGAAGGGGCAAGGCGAAGCCGCTTGCTTGTAGAAAGGGAATGCGATATTTGCTGTTCTGAACTCCTCCTTTCCTGTTTTTTTCACTTACCCCTCTCCGTCCCCTCCCAAAAAACGATCCATGTTTCTAAAATACACGTTTTAAATCTGGTTTAGTAACCATTGAGGTTAAATTCGTTCGTAACGAGGTTTAATTTATCAGTGTCCTTGTTTATTAATTTGAATTAAGATTTAACTGAAAAGTTAAGAAAATAATAAAACTGTATAAAATTGCCGATCTTGGCAGAGATCGCTAAGGCAGTAGAGCCTCAGCGGTCTCGGACCATAATTTCGTGTATTCGAGTCCCGCTTCGGACATTGGTGCATTTGTGTTTCTCTGTGTGTGTCGTCCTCTCACTCCTCTCTTTCATCATTTTATCTTCCATACCCCCGTTAGATAAAAGGGGGAAATAGCTGAATGATGATCCAGTGATAAATTTACATGCGCCTGCCATCGAGATAATGTTTCTCATCCCGGTAAAATGCAGAGTGCATGCACGCGTGGTCCAAGTCTGTCTATTCGTGAGCAAAAAAGGGCAAAACCTCCTGAATCCTGATCGTCCTGGATTATCTCAAACGGTCAGTCCTCGGTTTGCCGAAGGTAAAAAGGGGCAAGAACATACGCCTATGTCGCAACGTGTGCGACCGACTCTCCATTGTTAAAATCGTATTTGACGAAAAAACGTTTTTCTCTAGTTTACGGCATTTTTAAATGAACAGTTAAGAACTCAACAAAAACACTAGAACATATGTTACTATATAAAAATAGTGAAATATGACAGTTAGAAACCTAAAATTGTTCCAAATGTAATAAAATTTAAATTATAGAACTTTTCTTGTATTTAAATACCAGGTTTAGTTCTTAAAGCTACTGGATTACTAGAAGTAATGCACTTATTCTTCACAGTTTGTGTGAAATAGCTGACTAAGCCTGATTAATAAAATGTATTTATTAATAAACTAGCGGAACTCGGCTGTCCTGCGCTCAATGTCTATTTCTCTTTCCCTCTTCCTTCCTCTCGCTCTCTGTATATCTGTCTCGCTCTTTCCGTCTCGCTCTTTCCGTCTCGCTCTTTCCGTCTCGCTCTTTCCGTCTCGCTCTT